>BRDA01059210.1:0-27213 GCA_036984385.1 Crenuchus spilurus
ACAGGAAGTACATATAAGGGCTTGTAATCTCCAATAAGGTCACAAGAGGGAGACAAGACACAGAACAATGACATGACGCGAGGGCAGGCCTGACACAAAGTATTAGTTTAATAAGAACTTGAAAACTACCAAAGGTTCATCAATAACAGATCATGTTCCCAATGTGCTGTAGTATTTACAAATATGTTAACAACTCATTAGTTTATTACAATTTGAATATTAACAAATGTTTATAATGTCATTGCCAGTGTGTGTATGTTAATGTTAAAATATGAGCACATAATTAGGTCTTCAGAATTAGAACATTTACAAATGATTTAACATATTTCTTTTTTATTTTCATGAGCTATAAGCCAAGATGATCAACAGTAAAACAAACAAGACTTGACATTTAACGAGTTTAACTATTTTCAATGAAATTCTGAACAATAATGAACTTTTTCAGAATATACGAATTATTTTGCTACTGAAGTGTACACACATATAAAAAGTGTTCACTGACATCTGGAGAAACAGCTCACTTTTTCACATTAGGCTTGGGAAGACACACAAAGTTAGGATGATAGTTAGGTTAACTGTATGATTTGGTGGTAACTGAACAGTTGAGGATGTTATTGTATGATTACGCTGTTGTTAGGGGTTTGCTTGCTTCTGTTGGATTTGTATGACCCTCAGTGAGCAGTCTTTACACTTCTCCCTCTTCAGCTTTCCTTCCAACTGCTGAACAAACTGAAATCAGAGGTGAAATATTTATTTCCTTTTACCATAGTCTGCTGAGTTACTCTGGCCATTTATTGTATTTATCACATTGCTATCAGGTAACAAGTTCTTTATGAAATCACTGTTAAGATAAAAAGTACAAAAATAAATATTTTTAAGATTTAGACTAGTAACGCTAGCTGAGACAAAATCAAATAATCTTTATTATTTGTCTGTTTATCTTTTGGTCTTCTGATTAACTGCTCTCTCCTTTTGGTAAACTCACATCACTCTCTGCGCACCAGACCCGATTTGGGTTTAATAAACTTTTTTTTAACAACAAACAATATATTAATTTTGTCTGAAATCTCACTCTTTTTAGACTGAAACAGCAAAAATTGTCCTAACAACATAACTCCTCTGATGCTTTATGATTATTCTCTCGGTGTGTGGACAGTGGAGATCACTCACATTCTGCAGGCCTTCCAGTGTTACTTCATTTGGTTGTAAGTATGTACACACCTTCAGGTCAAACAAAAATCTACTTCTCGCTAGAAATAAAACAATAAGATGTTAGATTTGCATTATAGGATGAGATGAGTCATATTTGTTCAGACAAGCAAGGAATGTACAGGATCAGCACATCATACAGCTAAATCAAATGTTGATTCATAACAATTGCTTGAGAAGATGAATCGTGTTATTCACCAGGGCACTGGAGACCCCTGTAATGTAAAGTCATTACTGTGTTGTATAGTAATTTTATCATGAATAAGGGTGCTTTGCATCATGATTATACCATAGTAAAGGGTAATAACGTATTGCTTTTGTAAAATAATGGTGTCAGTATTGCTGTGGCCAGGATGAGATGGATGTGGAATTCCAGAAATAAGTCTTTACTGACAAAACAAACAAACTGTAGCTATGAAACAAAATGAAGATTATGGGAAGACTAAGACAAACATCGTAGACAATACATGGGGGGCAAATATGAAGAAGAGACACACAATGATGGACAATGATTGTTAGACACCAGGGAGCTAAACAGCAATGTAATTAAGACAGATGATTAAACAGCAGGGCTGTGCAATGACCAAGACATGAGTGATGTCACATGAACAAGACATGTGGAAGACATAAACAAAGAGAGCACATGGAGACAGGATGGCACATAGGAAACATAAACAAACACAGAGGACATGGACAGAAATGGGCAATGGCAGGAGGGTTACATATGGGCAGCATAAAAGACTACATTTTTTTCAGTAATAGATTTAAGATAAATGGCTGATTCAATTCTGTTTTTACTGAATTGACTGATTTTAAAAGGCATTGATGAAATTTGCCAGTATAATGTTCCACTTACCTGTGCTGTCTGTATTAACTGTAGAAGATGTAGATTTATTTATATCACCCATAGATGTGGTTGGTGGTAGAATGCTGTTGTTCTCTGTTCTAATCATTGTTGTATTGATTAATGTAGTTTCTAATAAAGGAAAACCTTTTATTAGTTCATTTTAGCCATCAAATGTTTGATATCTACAACAGCGTTTTAGGGCCACTCTTAAAAATATTAAAAACAGTTGACTTTAATTTTTTTTAATGACTTTAATCTCATAATATTACGCTATATTCTCATAATATTACGACTTTAATAGCATAATATTACGACTATATTCTCATAATATTACAACTTTAATCTCATAATATTATGACTTTATTCTCAAAGTCAACTGTTTTTATTTTTTTTTATATACATTTTTTTGATAGTGGCCCTAAAACGGCAACATATATTTTACACTTGGGCTTATTAACGATAATAAGGTTAGCTGATTTTACTTAAACCTTACCATAGTTATATTTTGTAATTGCAGATGTCAGAGATGAAGTAGTAACATTTCTCAGTGTGGTTACATGTGGGGTACTTAGATTATTTCTAGACATTAACATAAATGTGATGGTTTAAATTGCTAAATGTTAAGGATGATAAAATGTTTTTTTTTTTTTTTTTTTTTTGTACATCATTCATTACTTACCGGGGTTGTCATCTGTATCTGTAGATGCCAAAGCTGTCGAAGTAATAAAATTCATGAATGTGCTTCTTGGTGGGGTATTGTAGGTGGCCGTTGTACTTGGTGAACTAATTGCTGTAGTTTCTAGGGAGAGATTATCTTCATTAAGGCATTACTGGTCTATAACAATACAGTATAGCTATATAACATAACAATAACTGACAACATACAACTCAAACAACTGTAGAGAAATGCTAGCATAGTTATTTGCTGTGTAATCAAAGTGTTCAGTGGAATAGTATTGAATTTATATTTACATGATGTTACTATATAGTTCATAAAGGAGCTCTGTTGGGATTATATTGCAAAATGGTCAGCTGTCCTTTATATAGGAAATAAACTCTCAACAGATTATCAATAACATAACACATCAGTCATATCAGTCAACAACAGACAATTCCAAATACTTTATACTTTATATATACTACCAGCAAAAGTACTTCTTTGTTCTGCTCAATATCATTTTGTAGGTAGCCCTTTATTTTTTAGACTTTTAGATGAGCACTGTCAGTAAAATATGAACAGTATATAAGTGTAATAGCAGTAATTGTGAATAACTGAATTTGGGCTGCATTATGTAATTAATTGATTGATGAATTAATTATCTAATTGGAAAAAATGCAAATATTGGAGTTTTTTCATCAAGATGTGTCACATTAAAATTTATGTTAAACAGACGGTTCAAGCTCAGATTATCACCTGTTTGACTTTTGTCTTCCAAAGTCCATGTGATACTCTGTCCTGATGAGGCTGAGATGCTGAGAGACATAACAGGAGTATCTAAATATAAAAATAAATACATTCATATACAGTGAGTTGTTGTACTGAATCAAGTGTCATTTTGCAAATTTTCTCAATTTTCCAATTCACAGCTTGTGTTTCTTGCATTAAACAATTATATAAAAATTCTATTTACTATAGAATTAACATTGTGTTTTGTCATTTGTATTTGTAAACTACTTAGAAATGCAAAGAACTGTGAACTAAATGAAGATGCTGATTATCACTTACTAAGGATTTTTGTAACTGCTGATGTTTGGGTTTTGGTTGTAGAACCTTTCACAGATGTGGTTGATAGTTGAGTTGTTGTCGGGCTAGTCATAGTAGTAGCTGCTGTGTTTTCTAGTGGGGGAACACATTGAATACAACATACATTGTACTGACCATTGAAAAATAAATAAATATGACCTTTTCTGAAAAGATAATACAGTGTGTACAGTAACTGTTCAAATATGAATATAGCAATAATACTAGGACATAAAGTATTAAAGCTAAGATGAATATTTTCTTTATGTTGTTAAGTTTTTAGCTTAGTAGCACAAGCGGTATGACTGAAACAATACTTAGATGTACATCCTAATAATTCAGATGTACATAATAATAATAATAATAATAATAATAATAATAATAATAATAATAATTATTATTATTATTATTATTATTATTATGTACATCTAAATTATTAGGATGTATAATAATAATAACATTATTATTATTATTATTATTATTATTATTATTATTATTATTATTATTATAAATAAGAAAACATTTATCTTAAAAGTAAACATTACATTTTGAGTAAACTTATTTAAAAATATCTTAAAGGTCATATTAATAGTAAAATAATACTTTCATAATTATAAATATATTAGTAAGAAAGACACAAAATCATCAGGTCTTCTCTTTCATCCATACAGGACCTCGTATCAGTGCACTGCATATCCTGAGCATACAACATTATCAGTGACCCCTCACATCCTCACTGTGGGCTGTTTTCCCTGCTGGCTTCTGGTAAAAGATTCAGAAGTATTCAATGCAGGACCACTAGGTTCTGTAACAGTTTTTTCCCTCAAGCCATTAGACTGTTGAACACTTGGGTCGATGTCAAGGAAATGCTGAACCACATGCCATCTTGTACACAAATTCTATACTCTTATAATATGTATATGAACAATTTAACTTCACAAGTCACTTTATCTATATTTAATATTTTATTCATGCTGCTATTTTTTATTTTATAGGTATGTATATATATGCAGATAGACATTTATGTATCTACACCATATATCTATATTTAATATTCCTGCTGCTACATCTCTATATATTTATTTACTTTTTACTCAGCTGTATAATCCTGTGATGCCATCTATCACATTTTTTCATCTTAAATCTGTGCCGCTATAATAATTCATTGATATATTTTTATATCAAAATTTTATGATACTATGTATCAATAATTCTTCTCCTTGTATTCCGTGCAAGCCAAAATGCAACAAATTTTTGTTCTGCGTACAATTATGTGTAATGAATGACAATAAAGGTTGTCTAAGTGTAAATAACAGTGTACCATGATAGTAATAATGAGATAAATACTATAAGAAGAAGAAGAAGAAGAAGAAGAAGGAAAAAGGAAGAAGTAGTTAATTACTTAATACATTGTGTTTAATGGACCATTAACTTTCATGGCAGATTGAACAACAAGTAGATGGGCTGAAGTGGATGAAGGGATCACTGCCTGAATGGCATATTGCTGCCATCTTGTGTATGGAGTGGGTAAATGTATTTCCTTTGAGTTTACTCAGCAAAACTTTTTTGGGATAATTATGTGAAAAATGTCTTGAGAACATTATCTGGAGATAATCATCATTTAGGGTGAAAATTAAGAACATAAACAAAAAATTATAATCTGTTTCTAAAAATCATCATGTCCTCTCTGAGACTCTGTACACATACTCAAACATATTATAATTTTTAAGCCACCTAAAGATTCTTGGGTTTATAATCAGTGGAGCTTATTTTATTAGAGGAGAAAGTGTAAGAAAGCAGGTATGTTCTATATAACTCAAACATGAACTTCAAATCTTAAGACTGAGCTTAAATAGAAAGGTATTTTGCTGTGTTTCCAGTCAAGTGAGTATGAATGTGTTTGAACTGGTATGCTGTGAGCAGATCTAAATGTGATTTTAAGTGATTTATGCTGTTTGGTGGGTACAGATGAGAGTTTATAAGCTTTTAATCTTACGTTGTGTGCAGGTTTTTATGTAGTCAGAGCAGCAGTCTTTTGATTGGAGGCAGAACTGGTCACAGAAGCATCCTCTATAGCAGGCACTATTAATGCCCTGGCAGCACAGCACTGGGGAGTTTGAGCATCCAGCTGCAAAACACAACATTCATGAACAGGAACACTGGAGCTTATGGTTCAAACTGAGATGAAAGGCTTGTATGTGCTATCAACGTTATTGAAAATCAGTCAAGCAAATCTAAACAGTGAATAATTTTACTCATTACAACCTTAAGATTTGAGTAGCACTGGTCCTAAACTCTGGAACACATTCAAACCTGTTGTAAAAAATTCTGTATATGTGCAGATGATTGCATGAAATGTTCTTAACTGTCCATCCATCCATTCTTCTAATATGTTCCAATTAATATAGATCAGGATCACGGTGAGTCCCCTACTCATTCACATGGCGCAGGGCAGGGCATTATACACTATCCTAGCTAAGCCCAGAACAGGGCGCCAATCCATTACTGAGTACCCAATTCACCTGACCGCCATGTTTTTGGACTGTGGGAGGAGACCTGGGAAAAAACCCACACAGATACGGGGAGAACATGGAAACTTCACCCAGATGAAACATGTTTGCTGTTTGGGTGGAATGGGGGAGGGGGACATTTCTTTGAAGTACAAGTACAATTAAATACAGCACATTTTTGTAAATTGTATTTGTGAGTTTTCTTCTTCTTCTTTCTTTGTAAAAGTAATAATGTAGACCACACTGTAAGATACATTATATTTGGACAAATAAGGCTACATTCAGACTGAGGGCAAATCAGATGTGTTGAGATGACTGCCCACACTGTTATTTGTAAATGGTTACAAAGTCACAAGTCTGTCTGCTTTGGTTTCTGTGATAGCAGTGCTATTTGATGTTATGATGTTATTCAAGTAGTATGGGCTTGTCACTGTATCATTCACAAAGTGTAGGGCAGATCTGTATTAACTAAATGCTCCCTGGCCCATGCAAGACGATGATGCCTGTGCCTGGTGGTGTGGTCAGGTACCCTTTCAGGTCATCTAGCACACAGACCACGCTGATGTAAATGGTTTGAATGGTCTGATGTAACACTTGGGTGCCTCTCATCTCCCGTAAATGTACCCAGAGTTGTGTTTCATTCATCATCCAGTTCCGCAGGGCACTGTTCACAATGAAGCGGTCATCAGTGTGGGATGTGGCTAAAGGACGTCCACTTCTGTGCCTTTCTGTGACTCTTCCAGTCTCTCTGTATCTCTGTTACAACCTGCTGATGACACTCTGTGACACTCTAAGCTCAGTGCTCACTTCTGTCTGAGAACATCCTGTTTGAATGATGAGGTACTGTTGATCAGTTGGTAGGTGTTGTTTTGATGTTATGATGTCAAAATCTGAACAGACTACAAAAAATCATTCTGGATACATTCTAGATAGGTCAAAAATTGGACTTGGGCTGTCTTATAGTTGAACTGCCTGCAACCTGACCAACATAAGGCAGCACAGCAACACAGTCAAGCACATTTTGTAACTCCTCTGTGAGGTTCACAACCAGTATTCTTTTTGGTTATTCATTTGCTCAAGCAAAATCTTGAGACTGGTGTATTTGAAATGTAAAATTCTGCTGCTGTGTGCCATCCTGGCTCAGGTTCTATAGTGCTCATACTATACTGGAAAAAACATCATGTTGTTGGTAGCCTTAGAATTAGACAATTATCTTTAAGCTTGATATGTTTCTCCAGGTGTGGGCTCACTACCGTTTGAGAGTTGACAGGTAACAGCCACAGTGTGGTGTTTTTCATGTTTCAAAATTCTAAAACAACAATAATCACATAAGGCTTATAGATACAGTACCCGTCAGAATTTTGGACACACCCTCTAGAAATTCAGTGGTTTTCATTTTTTTTTAAATGTTCTGCATTGTAGATTAATACTAAAGTCATCCAAACTATGAATAAACACATATGTAATAATGTAGTAAACAAAACAGTGTTAAACAAACCAGAATATGTTTATATTTTACAGTCTTCACAGTAGGCACCTCTTGCTTAGATGCAGCTTTCTTGGCATTTTCTCAATCAGCTTTATGAGGTAGTCACCTGGAATGGCTTTCAGTTAACAGCTGTGTCTTGTCAAGAGTTCCTGACTTGCATTTCTTGCCTCTTAATGTGTTTGAGACATCAGTTGTGTGTCTATTTTGAAGTAAAATCTAAAACATGTTTTGGTTTGTTTAACACTTTTAAGTTTACTACATGATTCCTTATGTGTTCACTCACAGTCTGGATGACTTCAGTATTCATTTACAATGTAGGAAAATAAAAACATTGAACAAGAAGGTGTCTCCAGATGTTTGACTTGTACTGTATGTATTTGTACATTTTAACTTCAAGAAAATTAATTTAATGATTTTACAGTTATTTATTTATTCATTTTAAACAAGTACTATTTTTTGGATTTACATACTATTTACATTTCAAACTTGCAACAATATTTGAAAATAAATAATTGTCATAAGTTTATTTGATGCTTTTAATACAACTCAAATACACATTTACTGAGTGAAACCAAACTGGTACTATTGCCTCCAGGTGGCACTACAACTCAGAGAGTAAATGAGGCAGTAATCTTCTCAATTTACACTGAAATAACAAAATTTTCTATCAAGGTATACAAGTTTTTCACTTACAGTTTCATGCAAAAATTCTGTTCCTGTGGATATCTAAGCAAGGAAAGGTGTCCTGATTTCCAAAATTTCTTTTCTCAGGAAAGGTTTTCTTCTAATCACTCTCCAAAAGAAGGACATATATTTGCAGGTGATGCCACACAATAGACCAATGCACCACCATTTCAGAGTCTGCTAAGTCTTTTTGAATGTTTTGCCTTCTTACAGGTGCTTTGCTATCTTCTTATAACCTTCCCTTGCTTTGCGGGCATCAATTGCTTTACATTTCTGAATACTGAGTAACTGCCTATAAGAGTTCATGACTCTTAATGCTTTGGACAAGATAAAAGTTGAGGTGTGCTTGGAACCCATCATTGCCACTAGATATATTTTGTTCGTGCCAGCCTAATACAATGACTGGCATTGACAGAGTCAGATAGTCACTTTGGATGACTCATATTTCTATAGAGTAGCATTTTTGTTTTGTCTGTGTGAGCAGAATCTGACACCATGGACATACACGTCTCTATCTAGGTAGTTGGCATCAAGTATCATCTAATTGTTCATGTTGTGTCTGGTAGCTGAACTGCTTTTAGAAATACTTGTCCAATCATGAACTTAACGTAATAGGAAAGGACAACGACAGACGTGTGTCTGAGATTTCTTAAACAATGCATTTATTTTTCTTTGTTAGCATTTATTGCCACTATTTTTTCAATGATGCCCTGTAAAATACTCTAAATGTCATTTTAACTTAAGAATTCATTTGAACTAAATTGAATTTAGTTACATTTTTAGAGATCCAGGTAACTTAAAACTACAGCTGATCTTTTTGCAGTGGTATAACACAATACATATAGTATAATAGATCAGAATGCTGTTTAACAGTTTGTTGTAATGTTCTGATATGTTCAGATTAACTTTACATATTGTGTATTCAGCATGGAAACAACAGTAGTGTTATCAATACAGCACTTCTGCATATTTTTTATGAATACAGTACAAATTAAACATTAACTTTGAGTACCAGGAGAGGAACTCATGCTTCCTTTATGACACTCAATTCAAACATCAGTAAAAAAGGAAATTCAGGTCAAGTAAATAAATTATCTTTATATCAACTCATCTGCCCTGTACAGACAAAACTGACAAAAACATAATTTAAAAATGTTCTGCATTGTAGATTAAATCTAAAGTCATCCAAACTATGAAGAAATACATGTGAAATTATTTAGTAAACAAACAAGTAAACAAACCAGAATATGTTTTATATTTTACATTCTTCAAAGTCGACACCTCTTGCTTAGATGTCAGCTTTCTTGGCATTTTCTCAGTCAGCTTTATGAGGTAGTCACCTGGAATGGCTTTCAGTTAACAGCTGTGTCTTGTCAAAAGTTCATGACTTGCATTTCTTGCCTCTTAATATGTTTGAGACATCAGTTGTGTCTCTACTTTGAAGTAAAATCTAAAACATGTTTTGGTTTGTTTAACACTTTTAAGTTTACTACATGATTCCTTATGTGTTCCTCAGTCTGGATGACTTCAGTGTTTATTTACAATGTAGGAATACAAAGGAAAACATTGAACAATAAGGTGTCTCCAAAACCTTTGCTGGTATTGTACACTCTTAGAAAACAAGGTTCACAGATAGTCTTTGGTTTGGATATGAAGTTCAATGTAATTGATATAGAAAATTTTAATTAAAATAAATTTAAATTAAATATTTTTCACACTCAGCATCATTTTGCCCGTTTTAATGCATGGAATGAGATACTTTTTCCAAAATTACCCTTTTTTCTTTTCTTTTTTTCTTTGTTATTTTTTTAAAACTCAGTCTTATTCAAAACCAAGCACATTCACAAATAACACTAGAACAACATACATGTAGACCCTTTTCACTTATTGTAGTCAGTGGCAATGTATACTATCAGAAGTGAGAAAATTAAATTCTCAACAAATTTATGTGTGGAAGAGTCTGTATTACCTGATGCCTGGTTCTTTTCTCTGAGCAGAAGCATTAGGAATATCCCAAACTGTACGACAATCATCTTCTTAGCCACCAAGCAACTCAGCAGCATTACAGTGTGTTTGTGTAGGTGCATGTGAAAGAAAGTAAGCTCATAGCAGACAACATTATAAGAGAAACATGCCTTGAATTGTTCTTCACATTTCCTCATGACTCATCATTACAAATGCTTGATAACTGTTAGATGCCTAATGATTATTGAACTGATAGCAGGCGAAAGCCACTTTAGACCACAGCAATGTAAAAAATGCAGAAGATACTGTTTTCCTGAAAAACGATACCCAAGAACGTTTTCAGTTAAAGTGCACAGTCATGTGGCTGAGTAATGATAAGAACACATATACTGTGCCAAAAACTATAAACTAACCTGCACCCATTAAATACTTGTGACTTTACACTAAGTGATATTTATCACATGACTTTCTTCATATATATGATGCACAAATGCTGCAGATACTCAATCTTTTATGGTAGAAAGTCAAAGTGAACTTTACTGTCATTTAGACTGTACAGCAAAAGATGCACAGCATTTATCCACACCCCCATGCATTTATGTCAAAAGTAAAAAAAAAAGTTATGCAATTAATCATATACAAATAGTGCAACTTGACAGGTACAAGGATGTGTAGCCACAAGATGGCCAATACAGCGTCAGTTAGTTTTGGGAATGACATATACAAGTCCTGCACAGTGGTCAGAGGGATTTTAAGCCATTCTTCTTGCAGGATAGTGGTCAGGTCACTACGTGATGCTGGTGGAGGAAACCGTTTCCTGACTCGCTCCTCCAAAACACCCCAAAGTGGCTCAATAATATTTAGACACAAAGACTTGCTGTCTTGGTCACAGATGCGCCAGCAAGATGTGCACCAACAATTTGTCCTCTTTTGAACTCTGGTATGTCACCATAATGTTGTGTGCATTGTAATATACTATATAACTGTGCTCTTACCTGCTAACTGAACCTTCACCCTCTGCTCTTACTGGTGCAATGTGACATTAATGAAGATTGGCCACCAGACTGGTCCAATTTAGCCATGAAACCTCCCTCACTAAAATGACATGTGCTTCAGTTTCATTGTCTAACCCCTGTATGTGTTGTATGTTGTTTATTGTATGAATTATTATAGTCCCAGCATAAATACAGGATGCAAATGAATGTAACAATGAATGCAGATATAAACATGAAATTGTTATAATAATGGTAATAAATAATAAAGTGCACAGTGCAAGGGTAGAAAGTTGAGTTACCTGGTTACTGCATACAGTATAGCTAGCAGCACTGTAGCTAATATTTTGTCTTTGTGTGGATAGAATATTAAGGTGAGGTAGGACAGTATCACAGCTTTTTATCTCAGTTTTGGTGTCTCCCACAAGTTTGTTAACAGCGTGTTTATAGGCTGTGTGTCACGTTTTGTCCTAGTGTCTTGTTTTGTCACTGGCCCTTTAAGTTTTCTGTCTTGTCTAGCCCCGCCCCTGATTATTTTCACCTGTTGTTAATTACCTATTGTGTGTATATATTCCCTCTGTTTGCACGTCTTCTTTGTTGGTCGTATTGTCGTATAGACTGTCGTATGTCGGAGTGTGTTCTAGTAGTTCAGTATATTGTGTACGTGCTTGTGACTTTCTCTTTATTAAAAAAACCTTTCCTTTTTGAATCCTGCTGTGTCCTTCCATCTGCATCCTGACACTGTGGTAGATATTTTTACTCCACCAACAGTTTAACGCATGTACAATGCAAGTCATCATGGCATGTAGGATGTCATGTGTGTGCAACAATAAGAGACTATGGGAGTATCAGCCCATAAACAGCTTCAATACTGTAAACAATATCACTAGAATAGGAGGTACATGCAAGTATTTTTTAAATAAATAAATAAAACATAAATGTTTTATGTTTTCATGTCTGAAAAAATGATCTAAGTATATAAAATGTTATCTAAGTGATGTAAGTGCTGTAGCATGAATGCTAGTTCAAAGCACAAATCCATGCTATTCCTATGTCCCATGTGCTAAACTATATACATCACACTCATCCTGCCTGAAACATCTCCTCACACTTAACCACTAAGCCACTGTGGCGCCCAAATCGCTTGCGCTCCTCAGTGCCCATGTGACATACCCACTCAGCTGTTTCTTCTCGGACTTTAAGCTAAGCTTGGATATTTGTTTGGTGCTTGGTATTGTGCTAAACATGCTGTAACAAAGCATCCTGTTTGCTCCTGTCTTTGTCCTGTATTCTGTTTGGTTTGCATGTTCTGTTTGTGATACTTGTTTACGTAAATTTTTTTCAGTCCTCTGTTATTACTTTCACTGAGTAACTTCTTTGCTGAGACCTTAGCAGTCCCACGTGTTTATTAACATTGATTATCTTCTAAGTTGAGGCCTAGTTGGCCCTCTGTATTACTTATCAGACTTATCCTGTCCAGTGTGAGGCCTAGTCAGCCCTCTGTATGGTTTATCTTTTGAATTAGGCCTCACTTCTGTTTGTCCTTCTTTTTTTGTTTCAGTTTCTTTTATTGTTTATATTAAAGTCTGTTTTTCAATAAACCTGTGCTTATCTTTGTGTCCCTTGTGCTATGTTATACTTGTAGCTAAGATAGCTAATTATAGGTGAGCATATTGGTTGATATTAACATGAACAGTCTTGTAGAATTGTCAACAATTTGACCAGTTTTTTGTTTGTTTAGTTATTCATAGTAATAGTATTGTCCAATTCTACATGGGGCTTAAATCTGGCAAAAATGTCAGGCACTATGGACTCACAAATGGCTTATTTTTACTAATATAGCTCATTCAGTCACACGTAAAACCAATAAAACTTTCATAACAAACTGGCTTTGTTTCATTTGTGAAATACATGAAAATTCAATACTCCAGTATTTCCCAACTCTTGGAGTTTCCTGTTGCATTGTATTGTTTTTCATGATCTAACACGTGAGCTTAAAGAATTGATATTTGAATGTATCAAAGATTTAAAATAGCCTTTCAAACATAATATTGTATTGTGATTAAGCGCAACGTGTTGTAGCTAGTTGTGAATAAATATTTGATGAAATTTGATTTTGAGCATTACATTTTATAGCACACATGTCTCAGATGTATGAGAAAGATTGGATCTTAAATGCATTGTTCCAACTCAAACCTTGACTCTGAAAACAAACTCAAAACTGCACCTGTGGGTGACAAACATGACTGAATTGACAAACATGAACTGGACAACAAACATTCAACAGAATGAGAATACATGACAATGAGGACAATACAATATCGTAGTGGTGATACAATGATGGACGAGGACTGTGAGACAAGAGGGAACCTATAAACCAAATGTAATCAGAGGAGGTGATGAGGAGCCAGGGCTGTGCAATGACAAAACAGGTGTGTCAATAACAACACAGGGCATGATGTGATGAGGTTGGAGACAACAGAATGTAAACAAAACAGCACATGGACAATAGACTAAGACAGGGATGAGACTGTGGAGAGAGGTGATTATTATGGAATGATTATACATAGAAAAGTAAGTCTGGACTGTGTTTCTAAAATTCACCAAACAAGGACATATTGCAGATAAGCAAAGACTCTATTAAATTCATATTGTAGATGCAGTGGATTACATCACATGGAAGACCGTGTGTGCATAGTGTGTACCCAGTAAGCAATATATTAACTTGGAGGATTATGTGAGATTATAGAGATTATTTATAATAGATGGGTCTGATCAGCAGGTCTTCAAAAATATGGATAAATATCCTCTTGGGAATATATTGAGGAATATCCTGGTACCAGCCGAGGACTTTTATTGACCAGTTCACAGTGATTTTTTACACACACACAAACTTGTTTCTGTGAATTGTGGGGACTTATTCAAACTTTAAAACCCTAACCTTAACCACAAAAAATGTCTTCACCTTCAAATTCTTCATTTACGGTGCAGGGACCAGATTTGTAGTCCCCGCAAGGAAGAAAATTCCCCACTACCTGAGTGTTTAAAGAGGTTGTGGTCCCCACATGGCATAGACCTGGCACATACACAAACACACTTTGGTAGTTCTATACTAGTGAGGACATTCCACTCGTGTGATATTGAGTGAAAATAAACCTAAACTTGACCTTGTGCTTCTGCTCTTTTAATTTTTCCCAAAAAAGTTGAGTGAAATGTAAGGTTTAGTGTAATGAATGTCACATTTCTTGTGAGGACCAGCAAAATGTCCTTACTTTTACACAGCTGACATGCATTCCTATCATTATGAGGACTTTCAGTTCCACCAGGGATAAATACAAGGACACACAGAGTTCAGACTAGAGGTGCTTTAATAGTGCTGTTGTTTGTTTAACATATTTACACAAACATTTCAGAAATCAGGAGACAAAGACATTCACAAAATAATAGAAAAATGTAAAAAAACAATGATGGACCTAACCTGACTGAATAGTTAATGATATGATTAAATTATTATTGTTCTTTGTCATGATCAGTGATTAGTGTAAGCCTTTTATTGTCTTTAATGTGCTACTTTTTGTGTTTGTTTATCATAAATAATTTACAAGTCTGCATGATCATTTAAGGGCAATGTTACAATTTTTGTAACAAAATTACTACTAGAGTTTTTCAGTGCAGTAGCAGCACATTTTAGAGGTCAATTAAAATGAATAAGTTTACACAGTGTCCACCAGAAAGAGAAAATAGCAGCATGTGCAAATAACAATCTAACAAATTCATTTCTCTAATGAATTAGAAAGTATACATAAAGCCTTTACAAGACAAAACTGCATAAGGAATAAAAAACATGCTACAGTTTTTTATTGCCATTAATGAAACATAATGGAATTGTTCTTTTCCTTTTCATAGATTTAAGCCAGAGAGGATGGAGAGTTGATACAACTGCCTGAAAATGAATTAGAGAAAAAATAAACAGTATTAACTGATGTTCTGTATAATTTATCACCCTATGTAGAATACATACACTATTAGTACTAATTACATTTGTGTGGTAAATAACAAAAATAACTAAATATATAAAAAAAACAGCCTGAATGTTGAAGAATTATATAGCATATAATGACACTTTTAGAAAACTACATAAAAAAACAATTATCAATTATCAATGATCAATTATCAATTAATTAAAACAATTAACAATTATCATTTTGTATCCATAGTGTAGAAGCTGTAAAAGATATAAAGTGTATAGACATTTAAACATATGCATTGGATTCTTTAATTAATTCAGTCTCTTATAGGGATGGGTACTGAGAACCAGTAATAAAGAGGTATGGGTTCTAACTGGTCAGTACTGAAATAAATAAACTCCTGGACAAATGGTGCTGCTATTTGGTGTTTATGTAATTCAGTATAAGTCGACAATGACTACTGCAAACCAAAAAATTTGACTTTTAAGACCTCATGAATTCAAGATAACATGTATTTAGGCATAGTTTCTGAAATATGATGGAAAGCTTTTTTTGTACTTTCTTCAGTGTAACTTGGCAAAATACTGGTTAGTGAATTAGCCTGTGACAAGCAATCTGTCATTAAAGTATTTAATTTGCATTAGATTTTCTCTCCTAAATTGAATTCTGATACAGTTTATATTAATATAAAGTACCTCAACAATGTCCTTGGTGCAGAACGATGTCATCCACAGCTACATCAGATCTAGCATCAGCACCTCTGCGTCCCTCAAAGATGATCTAACAGCAAAACAACATTTGTAGATTCAGTGAAGACAAATCAAAAAGAAATACAAACATAGAAGACTTGTCATCAATCAGTGACTCACCCTGAAGTTGCCCTGTGGTACAATGTCCACCAAAGCACGATGCCACATGTTTCCTTGGCTGTCTTTCTTTTCAAAGACCTCTGTGGCCAGGTTGCCATGCATCAGGTAGACAGTCAGGCCCATGGTCCAGCTGGAGCCATACATGTGGTACCAGAACTCAAGACACTGTGGCTGATGGTTAGAGCATTCGTCACTGGTGAGACGAGCATTATCACCATGATGGGCATCGTCACCCTCAATGTACATGTAATATCCATCTGGAGAGGAAGACCAGGATGAGGAGGACTTTCAGAAATTAAAAATTATGACAGTTTCCTAATCCTGCTGCTTAGATGTGTTTATTACCTAACAAACCTGACTGAACTCATCTGATCATTAACACAATGCTTAATTAGCTGAACTGGGTGTGGGACACCAAAAATGACCCCAGGAGATTGACAGAGAAAAATCCTGAATAAGTGACATACAGTGCCTGTTTAATTACAAATCAGAAGTACACTACCAGTCAAAAGTTTTAGCACACCCCAATTTTTCAAAAATGTTTTTTAATTGAAAATGATTGAGTTTAAGGTCTCAGTGCACTCTGAAATGAAAGTATATGAGGTAAATAAGAACTCATGCAATCAATTTATAAGCCAAAATGTATCTAAACTTTGGACACAAAGTGGCACTTTTGTAAGATATAACAGCTGAACACACTCATGTCATTTTTTCTACAACAGACATCAAATATTCTTCAGACAGTTCTTCACAAATCTGCTGCAGAACATCACATAAATCCTGGCACTTGTAGGTTTGTTTTGCTTTTCACTTCATCCCAAATCAGCTGGATGGAGTTTAAGTCTGGAGACTGTGCTCCACTCCATGTTTTCAAGCTGACCATCTTGTTGTTTTTTCCTGAGGTAGTTCTGGCAGAGCTTGCACTTATTATTTTATGTCATTATCTTGCTGTAGGATGAACTTCTGACCAACTAGGCTCATATGATAAATGTTCTAAAACTTTTTACAACTGTTCTAAAACTTTTGACTGGTAGTGTATAAATGAACTTGTTTGGGATTAGGATACTGACTTCCAGTTGTGTGGTCAGAGGAAGGACCAGTCTGCGCTGTAGGGGTGGAGCCTCTGTTTCTTGTCCAATCAAAAGCATCTGTTGGCATATTATTCCAAGAGCAGAGGTCGCTGTCAAAGTCACAGTTCACTCTGCAAACTGTTGGACAAGCAGAATACAAAAGAAATGGTAGTGGTTGGGTTGCTTAGAAGCATTTGCAAGTTACAATAAATAAATAAATGTTTAACTTAAAAGTAAACATTACATTTTTAATTAAAGCAAGACATTATATATAAAACAGAATGCTGATTATCTTAAGTGCATTATAACTCCCTGTTTCACACATTGAAAATAATTTGTCACTATTTGTTAAATGTAACCCCACTGTTTTTACAAATCATTTATCTTGTGTTACAAACCTCATTGTCAGTAAAGCTGGGACACTTTCTAAATGTGCAACACAAACTGAAATGTCATTTGATAATTGACATAAACCTTTATTTAACAGACAAAAGGACAAAAAAAAGATTTTCTGTGTTTTAAGTGATGAACTTAGTTCTATTTGTTAAATTTAGAAATTGATGCTTGCAGTGGGGTGTGAATTTTGAAATAAGCCAAATGTGGACAGTCTGAATGAACTTTTGAATGAAATGTGAAACAGGACACGTTTGTCTGCTCTTACTTGGTGTAGGTTTAGTTGTAGTTGTAGTTGTAGTTGTCGGTGTAGTTGTAGTTGTCGTTGTAGTTGTCGTTGTCGTTGTAGTTGTTGTAGGGGTAGTTGTTGTAGTTGTAGGGGTAGTTGTTGTAGTTGTAGGGGTAGTTGTTGTAGTTGTAGGTGTAGTTGTAGTTGTAGGGGTAGTTGTTGTAGTTGTAGGGGTAGTTGTTGTAGTTGTAGGTGTAGTTGTTGTAGTTGTAGTTGTTGTAGTTGTCGGGGTAGTTGTAGGTGGGTTCACAATACCGCCTCCACATGTTCCATATGTTATTGTAACATCATCCCATGCCACATCTGACTGAGTATTAGAACCTCTGATTCCTTCTATAATAATCTGAAACAGTTCATATTAATCCATTAAGTACTGTTAGAACATTGCTCCAATGAAAGAAAAACAATATATGCAACTTGCTACAAAAGATTGATATAACAATACTGTAAACACGTCATGATTAAACACATCCATTTAAATAACATTCACGTAACAGATGCTGGTCATTTTCATAACATGAGTTTGATGTCATGACAGTTTGTCAAATGCTATTGTTAATTGTTATGTTTGATAATGCTGTTGGATATTGAGTTGCTTTTCTCAAATATTTGTTTATATTCATACATTTTATTTATATAAATAATAAAAAATTTAATATTACAATGTAAGGATACAATAATTCACCTTAAAATGAAAATTTTCTGTAAATAAAAAATATTTTTTTGCATACTGCTTTACACATTTTACTCATGAAAGTATCATCATATGTAAAGCACGTTCACAAACCAGATGTTCTGATTAGAGCAGTGTTTAAACTGTGTTTCTATGGCTCTGTAGTACTTTGTTCTAAATCAGCCACTTTACATGCAGATGATGCTGATTGAGTTCCTGCGCACTGCTGTTCTAAAAATAATGTCAATTCTTAATCCTACTTTGTTACCAAATGCATCACGTCATGCTGTCACTTGTGTCAATGCTGTAAAGAGCATGTTTAGCATATTTTGATATAAAAAATCATTAATCATACAGCACAAATGCTAATTCAGTGCCACAAATAAAACATTGTAGCAGTTGTCTTTCACTGGTATTGGGAACTACTGTTATAAATAATGGACATTATCTGACATAATCTGTCATAAGATGTAGCCTGGTGGTTAGGGATCTGGTCTTATGAACCGAAAGTTGCTGGTTCGATCCCCAGGCAGGTCATGACTGAAGTGCTCTTGAGTAAGGCACCTAACCCTCAACTGTGAACTGCTCTGGGTAAGAGCATCTGCTAAATTCTTCAAATGTAAATGACATGTTTCTGCTATGGTTATGTCCATAATCTATGCTAGAGTGCAAGTGAAACAAAAATAAATAAAGTCATTTCTATAATAATCTAAACAACTCTTTTCAAAAGTGAAAGTGAAAGTGAAAGTGCAATGTCCTTGCACAGAGAAGAATTTGACTTCTTTATTTAACTCATCAGTTGACCAAAGCAGTGCGCGACCCTGTCCATGGCACTGAGAGAACAGTTGGGGTGCTTTGCTCGAGGGCGCTTCAGTTATGAGGACCAATCTGGCAACCTTCCTATTTTTTTCATTTTTTTACTATTTTGAAATGACACTTTACTGAAAGTCCAACTGACAGTTTTTGTGTTTCACAAAAATTAGCTGAATTATGTTGAGGTTTTCTTTCATTCTGCTGAAGCTACAAGGCTAATGTAGCTACAAAGTTCATGTTAATTAACTTACTTTACTTGATAGCTATGTTGTTTTTGTAGCTTCAGCACAGAGCAAAAAATACAGACGTTTGATTGTTTAAATACATTTGTGGTATAGAGAGAATGTTGTGTAGATTCGATTTTTGACGGATTCATTTTAAGGATGCATATTGTTCTTTCATACTCTGTACATACCTGGAATTGTCCTGTAGAGAAGATTTCTATCTGGGCTTGATGCCAGAAGTTGCCCTGGTTGTTGACCCTGGACCAGATTTTGGTGGCTTGATTGCCTACTAGCTTGTAGACGTTAAGCGCCATAGCAGTCGCTCGTCCATACATGTGATACCAGAAGCTCAGACACTGGGTGCCCAGACCACTGCACATTGGACTCAACATACGTGCTGGGTCACCATAGTGGGCTGAATCAGCTTCTATATACATGTAAAATCCACCTGAAGAGTGATCAATAACAAGTAGATCTTTGTTATTTTTTATTAACTTATAATGCAGTTATTTTCAGACATTAAAATTGATTTATTAAACTAGACTGTTTATTATTGATTGAATAAATATTATGTTATTGAATAAATAATTATTCAGTTATTAATAATTCATTGATGATGTATTCATAATGCTTTCTATATGTTTGCAGATAAATTGTTTACATCAGTACAATTTGTCTCTTACTTCCTGTAGTGTGGTCAGTGAATGGGCCAGTGTTGACAGTAGGCGTTGACCCAGACCTTCTCGTCCAATCAAAAGCATCCTGGACTAGTTGCTGCCATATACATTCATTTTGATCAAATGTACAGGTCAAGGGACAGCCTGTGTAGACCAGTTCAACACGGTTTAGTCCTTACGTTATATATTTAAAGTAAACACAATGAAAAATTGTGCTGAAGATGACAAATGACTTACTTTCGCCAGAGGTTGGGGGAGCCTTAGTTGCTAAATGTGGAAAATCTATATAAAAATACACAATGATAACATTTTTAATACAAATAAAAGAGTACAGTTAACATTGTTCAATTAATAGTAGTCTATATGATAGCATTTCAACAAAAACAAGGGACAATAAACATGAATCAAAACAAAACACACATTTTAATATAAAGTGAAAATATTTTAAACATTTCCAAATCCATTTTATTTTCTGTCCTAATTTCTGATCATTTTATTTATGATACAGTTCATAGTAGTAGAAACGTGCCTGAACAACGTCCTTTGTGTAGAATGACATCATCCACAGCTACATCAGATCTAGCATCATCACCTATACGTCCTTCAAAGAGAAGCTAAAGAAACAACATTTGTAGTTCAGTGAAGACAAATCAAAAAGAGATACAAATAGAGAAGATGCCATTAATGACAGTCAGTGACTTACCTTAAAGTTGTTCTCTGGTACAATGTCTACTATAGCACGGTGCCAGGTGTTTCCATGGTTTTCTCTCTGTTTAAAGATCTCTGTGGCCTGGTTGCCATATAACAGGTAGACGCTCAAGCCCATGGTCCGGCTGGAACCATACATGTGGTACCAGAACTCAAGACACTGTGGCTGCTGGTCAGCGCATCCATCACTAAGGAGACGTGCAGTATCACCATAAGAGGCACTGTGACCCTCAATGTAAATGTAGGATCCACCTGGAGATGACAAGACGACTATCAATTAGCGTTTGTAGTACAATTACATTGATAAATTGAGCCTACATCCTCTCTAAATAAGCAATAACAGCCAATTAAAATACTGACTTCCTGTTGTGTGGTCAGCGGAGGGACCAGTCTGTGATGTAGGAGTGGAGCCACTGTGTCTCGTCCAATCAAAAACATCAGTCAGCTGCTGATTCCAAGTGCACAGGTCTTTGTCAAAATTGCAGTCCAGGTTGCACACTGTTGGATATTTTGCATATTTGATCAATTTCAGAAATGACCTTAGATTATTAAAATGTTATATTGACAAAAATTTTTTGAACCTATTTTTAACCTATATGCAACAAATTACTTCCTTTATTTTAGAAAATATTTATCATCAGTTCTGTGAGATTGTAGAAAAAAAACACTACATTTCTTCAAAGCAACACTATGTAACAGAGGTAAATATTTCAGAGAGCAAAATCAAAATACCTGCATGAGTATCGGCAGGGAAGCTGTGGATATAGTGAGAAAAATGACAATATATTAATTTAATATAGTAAAATCCTCAACCATCAAGTAACATCACAACTATAATCTTCAGATTATCATATTAGAATATAATAACCACTCCTATCCAGCCAAGAGTGTCCTGTGGTCACCATTGAAGCACTAGAGGATGACCAACACAAGCTGTGCAGCAACAGCTTCAAGGTAGGTGTGTCTAACGGAGTGGACAGTGAGCTAACATAGCTGTGCTGTGTCTGATTCACTCATACCAGCTCACCACCACCACGTCAGAGTCACAGCAGTACTGAGAATGATTCCCTACACAAATAATATCTGCTGTGTGGAGGTACTGATCATTGAAAGGTGAAAGGAGGTTAACAAAAAACAAAAAAACAAAAAAAAAAACAACAACAAAAAAAAACAGACTACAGTCTGTATCTGTAGAACTACAGAGTGTCTATGTATGGTCAGTGGAGTAAATGGACAAAGAGTATACATACATACATATAAGTTAAATATCCATACAATATAAATATTTGTTGGCATTTTCCTATGGCAGCAAAAAATGAGATAATATTTTGACAATGTCATCACTGACAGAACAAATTTTTGGTAACTTTATTATGTTTTCAGTTGAAGTTATTTTGGACCTTTTCTACCTTTTCTATTGGTCCATTGAAGATTACATATGCACAATATAAACAAATGTGAGTTTCTAATTATGTCTAAAGAGAAATAAAGCAGAAATACATTGTGTATCCATAATAAAAGTACCTCTCATAAGCTTCTGGGTATATGAGACATAGCCAGGCTGCAATTAAGAGCAACTGCAGCTTTGTCTGACCTGCCATTGTCCTCTTTTAGATGTTTATTGCTTCTATCTTGAAATTGAGCTGTAGTAGTTTGTCCTGCTCTCTTGCTGTAGACTGTGATGTACTGTGGTGTGTTGGGAGTTTTTAAAGCCTGGGAAAGCTCACTGTTATCATGACAGTTGTGGGAGGAGTGAGGTGTGATGTGGCGTCAGAAGATCTGATAGCTTTGACTAGGCCACACTTACGGTAAAAGGCATTGACCACACCGGTAATTATCTTCTGAAGCCTTATCTGTTTGTTTTTTATATGTGTTGGAATTAGGATCAGGTGTGTTGAAAGGCTTAGGACTTTTGTGTTTGTGGTTATAATCATGTTGTTCTTATCACTCAGTTTCAAGCGCAGTGGTTTACTTTAACTTGACATATGTTTCTCATAAAGATTTTATATTTTTCTGGAAGCTTCAATGGCAAAAAATCCATATTTGAGTTTAAAACAAGTGGGACAGTTTTTAAAGGCAAAATACAATGTAAAGACATTAATACATGAGTTGCAGTATTAAAAGCCCATTTTATGTCATAGAAAGAAACATGCTTGCCTATTCAGCCTACAGCTGATTACATAGAGTGTCATCTTATTTCTGTCATTTCCATCCATTTCCAAGTTGGAAAATGTTAAAATAAAACTTAAATATGAATATAAATATGATATATGATATGATATGTTTTAATACCCACACAAATGTAATAAATAAATAGTGGAACCTTGTCATTTTTTTTCGTCATTAATCCATTCTAAAATGCCTGAAGATAACAGAAACTAATGCCTTTGTTTTGTACATCTGTTCTCTTGGTTCTCAGCTGCTATTTGTTTTCACAAATTCACCCATTTTCAGGCAGTAGTCCTTGAATTTCATATATAGTATTAAGTTTTAATAGGCTGCAAAGTATTTTCTTGAAAGCAACATTTTCTTCCAATACCAATTCCCAAAAAGTTGAATTGTTTTACTTAGTCAATCAAATGCCTAATAAATAAAATGTACAAATTTATTTTATTAATTATTGTTAGTTTTTTATTAATTGTTATAATATTGTTAGTTTTTTATTAAACCCACACTGTTCTCAAAATGCTAAATATTAGATATTTAGAATATATTTAATTTGGTTACACTTTGCTAGGATATCATGTTTGCAGATCTACTAAGAGCTAGGATTAAGTTAAAATGACTGAATCAGTAAATTGGCTAAATTGTTGAACTCATTCCAAAACAGAAGCCCAATTCCAGTCAACTAAGGTTTGGGAAAACTGTGATCTCATGAGACCAGGCTCATGAAGCAAAGTACAGGGATTATTTTTTACAGTGATGGATGCAGCATGTAAGTCACGTAGGATGATAGTCTTGTCAAACATTAATGTTTCCTTTGGCAAAATGAATGTGACAGTTATGTTTACCGGTATATGCAGTAGTAAAGAATATTGACACATTCATGCTCCACTCACAAATAAGTTTTAATACAACAGTAATTCAAGCTTTACAAATTTTGTAAATTATAAATTGGAAATTTCTTTAGTAACGAAAATTGTTCTATATACTGTAGAACCATGAAAACCCAAAGAACCGTTCTTGTGGATGAAGGGTTATTTCCACTGTGAAAGGGTTTTTCATTTTGATGAGTAATGTGTTGTAGACTGAACCTTTTTTGAAAATTATTCTATATAGCCCCCAAAAGGGTTCTGCTATTGTTATAATGTCAGGCTTGTATTGATAGAGGAACCTTTTAGTGTTATATAGAACAATTTCAAAAAGGCTATATAGAACCATCTATAGCACATTCCTCATGAATCTGAAGAACCATTTCACCATGCAAAGAGCTCTTTGGATTCTTAGAGTGTTCATGGTTCTATATAGAACCATTTTCTTTACTAAAGACCCCTTGAAGAACCATCACTTTTAATAGTGCACTGGACTCAAATCTCAGTTTTAGTAGTCATGTTAAAGAAGTTACTAAATCAACATTTTATCACATAAAACTCATCCACACACATTTCTAGCAGGATTGATTGCTGTGATGGTCTTCTAACTGGACTTCCAAAAAAGGTCATTACACAGTTTCAGATGATCCAAAATGTAGCTGCAAGAGTTCTGACTAGGAGAGAAGATATTACCCTCACTCTTAAATCCTTACACTGGCTACCAGTATATAATAGAATAGATTTTAAGCTTATTTTACTGGTCTATAAATCACTTA
Organism: Crenuchus spilurus; assembly: GCA_036984385.1. Lineage (NCBI taxonomy): Eukaryota > Metazoa > Chordata > Actinopteri > Characiformes > Crenuchidae > Crenuchus > Crenuchus spilurus. The sequence goes on from BRDA01059210.1 coordinate 24,930, forward strand.
ATGAACCGCCATACTTATTTGATCTACTGCAAGCAAATTAGATCTCTCAGATCACTAGAATCCTCTCAGTTAGTCCTGTCTAAGATTAAGACTAAACACAGAGAAGCAGCGTTTAGTTATTATTCTTCTTTTAAATTAAACCAGTTAACAGAGAATATTAGAAGAGCCCAGCCTGTACATGCTTTTAAATCCAGGTTAAAAACATTTCTGTGTGAGCAGCTTTCAGCTCAGTTTAAAACACTATTCTCTTCACACTTTTATTCTGTAACAGCACTATTATTCTGATGTATTGTAAAAATTTTTTTCTTTTAAATGTATTGTTTTAATTATGTTTTAGTATATTGTTTTCAGTTTAGTATTTTTTTAATGTTATGTTGATTTACCTTTTTACCTAATTACGTTTTTTTTTTTTTTTTTTTAATTAGTTTTTTTTTTTAATTAGTTACCTAATTTACCTTAATTAATTTAAGGATATATCTTTTTTGTTTCTTAATCTGTAAAGTACTTTAAATGACAATGGTGTGTGAAAGGTGCTATATAAATAAATTTGCCTTGTCTTTTTCAGATGAGACATAAAACCAAGGTCCCTATTGTCTGATGTTTGAAAAAGATCCTTATGCATTTCCTTTACAAGAGTAAGAGTGTTAACCTCAATGTCCTGGCTAGTTCTAGTGTTTGTTAACCCCACTACCAGTCAAACATTTTAGAACACCCCAATTTTTCCAGTTTTTTAATTGAAAATGATTGAGTTTAATGTCTCATTGCACTCTGAAATTAAAGTGTATGAGTTAAATAAGACATCATAGAATCAATTTATAGACCAAAATGTGTCTAAACTTTGGACACAAAGTAGCACCTTTTGTCAGATATAACAGCTGAACACACTCGTGTCATTCTTTCTACAACAGACATCAAATATTCTTCAGACAGTTCTTCACAAATCTGCTGCAGAACATCACATAAATGTTGGCACTTGTAGGTTTGTTTTGCTTTTCACTTCATCCCAAATCAGCTGGATGGGTTTTAAGTCTGGAGACTGTGCTCCACTCCATGTTTTCAAGCTGACCATCTTGTTGTTTTTTCCTGAGGTAGTTCTGGCAGAGCTTGGACTTATGTTTTGGGTCATTATGTTGCTGTAGGATGAACTCCTGACACACTAGTGAATGCCAGAAATGTTCATTCTAAAACTGTTCTAAAACTTTTGACCAGTAGTGTCAATGTTGGCTTTAAAACTCCACTTCTAAACTAAAGAAGCAAAATTTACACCCCACACATGTGATGACAGACTACATCTGGAGTAAGTGCAAAAATGTAAATGAGATTTTATAACTATTAGGAAAAACTATGATGGTAATGCATGTACTTATTAGCAGCTAGCACAGTTGACACATTAGAGATTACACATTCACACATATGGTGACCTTAACTCTCGTAATAAAATGAAGAATCTTCCGTTGCATCACAATTGGGTAAGTAAATATCTTAAATAAATATCTTTATCTACCACTCCTGTCCTTACCTTTCATAAATATGACTAACAGTTTTGGTGTGGTGGTATACACTCACATAAGAAGGTGCAGAACCATCACTAGGGCCTTATATGTCATGCCACTGGGGTGGAACCCTGAAGGGTGCGTATTCTGTAGCCTTACTTAAGGAACATAATTGAAGCAGATGGTATAATGAATTTATTTGAAGTTGCATTGACTCCACTCTATTCTGACTCTTGACTTTAATATTTATTTTACTCTTTAAAAAGTTTAGTTATTTTTTGCTCTTTTCTCTTTGAAAAGTGAATGGAATGAAAAGTAAATGATCAGCAGTCATATTTGCATGTATGTCGCTTGTAGTAATTCATTTGACCTCCATGTTTTTGACTGTGGGAGGAAAGCGGAGAGACTGGAGGAAACCCACACAGACACGGAGAGAACATGGAAACTCAACCCAGATGGGGACTTCAGCCCATGCAGGGGTGCCAATAATTGCCAAGGGTAGAGTACCTTAAATAAAAAACAGGGGCAGCCATTTTTAATCAATGGGGTGACAACCATCTGGATAAAACCATCTGCTAAATGCCTCAAATGCAGTGTTGTGAATAACGGCGTTAAAAATAACGGCGTTAGGTAACGACGTCATTTTGTCAGTAACGGGATTAAAATAATTAATTACTTTTCCTGTCGTTACAATGCCGTTGACGTTACTGGTCATTAAAAGCGGTGCGTTACTGTATATTGATATACTAACAGTAATCCGAGCGGACCTCTGCCCAGGCTAGTGAGGAGTA
>BRDA01059212.1:0-14000 GCA_036984385.1 Crenuchus spilurus
TACTCTTCAGTTCAGGCACTGTTAGAACAAAACCATCACTAACAACTAGAAAGAAGGAAAGATACACAATTATACACAATATAAGAGCTTTACAATGCATTACAATAAGTGTTTTAAACTAGTGCTCACTTAAGTGCTTTACAAAGAGATGCTCTTCAGTTTGTGTTTGAAGACTGCGAGGGACTGTGCTGTTAGAACAACCAGTGGGAGTTCGTTCCACCACCTTGGTGCTAGAACAGAAAAGTTTTGATGCTAGTTTTCCAAGTATTTTGAAGGATGGTGGCTCAAGCTGAGCCCTACTAGAAGCTCGAAGGGTTCGAGGTGTGACTTGAGCCGTAACAATTGTCATTAGGTTAGGGAGGGGCTGGTCCATTTTTTGCTTTGTAGTCAAGTATTAGGGTTTTGAATCTGATGTGAGCAGCTACAGAAAGCTAATGAAGTGATCACAGCAGAAGTTTCTTTAGGCTGCTTCAACATTCTTAAAGCAAAGGTAATAGAGTATATAATTCACTATTTTTGAATGACAGATGCTTATTTACTATACACTACTCTGTCTGATACTCACTACACAGACACTACAATATCACTGCAAGGCTGAGAACAGACTAGAAAATACTAAAAGCTGGTCTGACCCGTGATGAGTGGGTGAGGGGTTGATAAATTGCACAGCTGCAAATGGGCCAAAGTGGGCAGTGAGTGGAAGTATAAGGTATGATTTTCTATAAAAATGCCCAGTGAGTGTGTATGTCCAATAGAGTAACTTTACCAAAGCAATCACGTCAACTACACGACTGACACTGTTATTTATTATTAAGTGCCGGCAAATAGATTCTGACACCTGGTGACCATACGCTGAGTTTCCTGTCTTCATTTTTGGGTCTTCAGGCTTCATTGTATCTGTCCATCTTGTTGTTGTTCCAGTATCTTTTCCAGTGAACGCCACTTACAGACCAAGACCAAATACACAACATGTCCAAAAGTTTGTGGACACTCTTTCTAATGAATGCATTCAGGTACTTTAAGTTGAAACAGAAATGTACACAGCTTATCTACTCCCTGTAGCCAATAGAGATTGCTGTTGTTGTAAATGCTGAGATGACTATCCACACTGTTATTAGTGATCAGATCAGATTTGTTTGTCTGTTATCACATCACAAGTCTGTCTGTTTGGGATAACAGTGCAGGCGTCAGTAATTACAGCCACAATATTGATGTTTCAGAGTTGCCAGGTTCACAGTTTTCCAATACATTTGTATTTATTTTAGTGTATTCGTTTCAGAGATGTTGGGATGTTGGTTTTAGACTGTACCACCAAAATCTCTTATAGTAACAGTAGAAAAGTTGGGGATGTCTTAGGTAGACTTTCTAGTATTAGAAGATTTAGTGGAGGGATCTGAAATGATAGATTAGAGTAAGACTAAAATAAGATTTAATAAGAGCAATAAACAGCAATTATAACTTCCTCAAACATCTGTGATTATACTCTTTAGCTTTTAGGTTAGTTTTAAGCTTATGTCAGACAGTAGGAGGGAGAATTTTTCAGCACTTGGCAACCTGGCTCTCTGCTGTTGTGCCCTTTGTGGATCTGCGTCACTCTAGCTGTGAGATGTCATTCCTTGTTGTGTTGCGAGTGACATGAAAGGCACTTTGAAATCCGATTTGAGCAGCCAGACTGAGTCAGATCTGTACAAATCTGATTATAATTAGATTTCAACCCACATCCAAATGTGGCTTAGATCAGATTTGGAAAAAAAAATCTGATTTGATGTGATTTTTGGCTGTCTGTATCTGTATCTAGATAGGCTAACAATCAGATCTGGGCTTGACGTCTGAACATAGCCTATGAGTTAGCACAATATTACCTAGCCAGGTTCACTTTTAAATGCAGTGTGAGTCTAAGCGAATTCAATAGGACTCAGTTTGTCTCGCTAGCAAATCAGTCTTACACATGATTGGACAGGACTGTCGTTTTCTAATTCCTGTTAATCAGAACTGCAACATTTTACTGCTCTTGCTAAAAGTACTTTCCTTACTCAACAGAACGGTGGCCGCTTTATTGATCCTCCGGTGAAGAAGACGTTCAAGAATCAATCAGGACGAGAGTCTGAAAGAATTAAGAGTAATTTGCCACCACTGCACCTGTTAGGCCTTGAGCTTGCTAACACTTGTTGAGCTACTTTGAGGCTCAAATGACTGTGTATTACCAAGATTGATACCAACATTAACCTGACATGATTCTGTCTTAGATCAACCTACTGTTTAAGCAATTGCTCTTTTACCTCATAAATAATTTTGGTAAGTCAATGTTGGGGGGGGGGCATGCGATCCCCCCCGGAGTGTTTTATTATATTTATCGTGCAAGAGAAGACAGGGTAGAGGCGGACGCTATTAGAGCCAAGGCAAGTCGAGCAAATCAGCAAAATTAAAACATGATTAGGTTTGGAAAGCCGAGATGGGGCGGGGGGGGAATAAAAATGATCAACATCAGTGATAAAATGAATGTTCAGTCCACTGGGAAGAATTAGCTTTAATGAAAGATGGAAGAAGAGATGTTTGAGAAGTTAGAATGGCATGCTGTGAAGCAGCTGGGGTTTAAAACTATGATGGAAATTATTATCTGCAGGAGTTACCTGCAAGAGGTGAAGGCATTAGATACGTTTCAGCGGGTCAGCGCTATTAAGGAAAATTTGACCTTATTAGAGCAGTGCTGAACGTTTTTAAGATTGTCAAGAGATGTTATTGTCATAGAAAAATATATACTATTTTTATTGTATAAGTACATGTAAGTCATTTCAAATGAGTGATAATTAATTACAATAGGGTCAGCAGGCGATGGTTATCCAATTAGTAACTCCCACCAGATAGAATTAACATTCAACTTTGCATTTATTTAAAAATATACTGGTTTTGATTGGTTGACCCCACACAGAAAAGTCAGGAAAGTCTCTGGGCGCAGAAGACAAAAACACAGGCAAGACTAGAAATGGAGTGCTACAGATTATTTACAACAGTCAGGGCTGATACTCTTAGAGAAAGTATCACAAGTTGCAGGCAGAGTCTGACCTGCATAGGCAGTCAGTGACAGTGTACAGTCATACAGGTCTACCAACAGTGGTTACAATCCCAGTCTACAGGACATTCTCCTCAGAATTGTGGCTGAAGGTCTCTTGCTCCACTCTGCTCCATATGTTGATGGTCGGCAGGTCTCTAGAAGGAGAGTTCTTTCACAAACTGGTTGTGAAGGACCTGCACTGACTTCTAAAAGTCATTATTGCCTGGAAGTGATGATTTTCATTCACAAGTCATGAATCTCACCAGCGGTTCCCATCAGTAAGTTTTGGGTATTTTTCGGCCACAGTTCTGAGGAGAATGTCCTGTAGACTGGGATTGTTAGCACTGCTGGTAGACCTGTATGACTGTACACTTCTATACACCTGCAATTTCAGCTACTTCCTTCACACTCTGACCTTTGGTGCACAAATATAATTGCCAGTCATTAACATCTACTTTAACATTTTCCACACATTGAATGAGACAATCACTGCACTGTACCACCTCTTCTCAATCTATGAATCCCATCACACACCCGAAGGTATTTATAGCCTGATCAACCTCATCTAGTGCCATCTGCAGGTCACATGTGCACTCTTTTTGAATACACTTGGAAAATTAAATTTGAATTTGCTTCAGTTGTCACCCTGTGATCTTTGATGTTTACTTGGTCCATGACAGGTGGCAACGCCTCTAGAATAAACACCAGTGAACCTTTAGAATCAATTCTATACAGTCATGCCACATATAATGAGCTACAAGTGAGACATATTTACTGTTTATCATCATCAAGAGCTGAAAATTCTAAGGCTTCTAGTGCACTTTCATTGCCAAACATTAACCACCATTAAAGGCAGAGAACCTGTGACCTTTCTTTTTCTGCTTCCCTGAAATGGAAAAGGAGTCATTTCTTTCAACACTTGCCTTCTGTTGGAGATTTGAAAGACAGACACAAGCATAAGCCAGCCAACGCTGGCAGGCCCGGCGCTGTTCTATTCATGATCTGCGGCTGAATCTGGGAAACAGAGTGCATTTGTCTTCTCTTAGGGTCCGTTGCTGAGTAACAGCGAGGGTTTCCAACTGTTGCTGGTTTGGCGGGGTTGGCATTTGAGCCGCGTTCAGTGATGCATCATAGTGATGGATGGAGGGTTATTTACAACAACAAAGGACAGGCTACAAAGGAGAGGGAATGAGTTTATTCTCCGCAGCCCCACAGATCATTCTGGAAGATCTGCCAAGAATACATACCCTCCATCATCAGCGAGGGACGCCCGCATGGCGCAGATGGTGAAGCAAGGCCACCATATGCCCCTGCCAGGCTGCCCACCTGCCCGGGCATACTGTGACGCCACGGCCTTAAATTTCCTTTAAATATCAATTGCTACTGAAGTGCTTTTTTATGCTCCCATATAAAAAAACTGGCAAGGTTATCATTACCATATGAATGCTTAGATGGTTATTTCCAGTTACTATATAGTAGTAAATGGCTCATATTATCTGTCAGTCTAAATTATGCTGCATACTTCATAGATCTTGATGGTCAGTTAACATTTAAATCCCTGGGAGACATAAAGGCTCTTAATTTTCAACAATATTGTCAACTTCAATATGCAGCTAAAATGCTAAAACCTAAATAAACAGATGAAATATGTACAAAGGTAGCAACAACATCTCAGATTTACTATTTATTAGTACAATACATGAACCCCACCCCTGTTTCAATTACGCAATTATATCATCATCTCTGACATATTGGTGGAAAATTGGTGGAAAAATATTCATAATTAAGTTCAAAAAGGGAAACTGTCTTATATTTTATATTCATTTATATTTATTTGTTTTTATGTTGATGCTGTTTGAATAATAATTTATTAAAACTCAAAATATACACCATTTTGTTTGGAATGAAGCCTGGGACGTCACAGATGTCACCTGACAGGGTTTACAGCATGTATAAATAAAGCCTACCTTACACCTAATGACTTTTACACGATTTTACAGTTGCAGACAAATTTTCAAAGTTGGGCTAAAATCACGAGAGTCTTGCTAGAGTCAAGTTGCCATCGCGTCATCTCGATCATTAAGTGTAAGGTAGTTTTAGTCAGTCTTTTTTCGCATTGAGGCGTTCCGATAAAATCAAACGTTTAATATTATCGCAAGTCATAAGAGTTGAACCCTGGTTGACCAGAGCAAATACTGTTGGGAACCAAAAGGAGAGCTACGGAAAGCCGCAAAGGCAAATAATAAATATACGAATGTCTGGCGGCTAGAGCTCGGAAACTACGGTTCTCCTTGGACTGTAGGAAATGAGGAGGAACTGGTGGAATGAGGAAGTTTTACCATTTATTACACGACAGAGACAAAAAGAAAGTGGACAAATTGGTGAAGCCTTCGAAATCCCAGGTGTGTTTGGTATGCTAAAGCTAACTAGCTAAATAAACACTACTGAATGGGGCTATTTAACTATCATTTTAATCTTAAAAGTTATCGTTTTCCCGAACAGCTTGAAGAAAATGAGGAGCATGCAGACACACAGGACCAGGAATGCATGGATGTGAATCATATGTTGACAGTATTTTGAGCTCTCATAGCTCTGTATTTGAAATGCATGTTACTATATTTTGATTTTGCAGTATGTTGTCTTATTTTGTGTCGAGTTATTTGATACAACGAAAGCTTTAATAAATACACATTTCACAATAATTCTGCTCTTTATTGCATTAATTCTATGTAAAACGAAAGCAGATGGGAAATAATCTCAAAAGAATCTAGTTGGCAGTCTTTAAATTAGCAAGATCCACAGTCTTTCCAAAATCTTAAGCCTGCGACTAGACTGTGATTAAAAAGTCTGTAGATGTGAGATGGTGTCAGACTTTAGTCTGTTAAAAATCTTTTCAGAATCTTTTCAAAGTCGTTAGATGTATGGGAGGCTTAAGTGAGCACACCAGTCAGTTGTAGCAGAGTGTAAAACCATCATCATGGTCAAAAGACGTTATGTGACTGATGTCCAAAAGGACATTATAATAGGTTCCTGGGTGAAGCATGGTGGAGGCAACATCTCAGAAACCACTAACTTTGTGGGATGTTCTGGAGCTGCTGTAGTGAAAGTGTACTGAGAATGGACTTCTAATTGAGCATCTACCAATAGCATAACAGTGATGCCCTATGATGTCAGAGGGTAATGACAACTGACAACTAGTACCTCAGTTCAGTTTAAATGTTCACAAGTGCCTCTGGATACCTTTCACCACCTAATACAGTATATGCCCCAATGTCTTGCTAGTGTAACCACTATTAGGTGGTCATAATATTTTGATGTTATGGCCACTACATTAGGCACAAATATCTTGTATCTACACTCATTGTCCTTTTCAGCTCTGTTGACCATATAGGTACACTTTGTAGTTCTACAATCAATGCATCAGTTTCTCTGTTTGCTTTGTTACCCTGTTCTTCAGTTCTTCCACTCGACATGTGTCCTGTGACCACCAATGAAAGACTAGCAAATTACCAAAACCAATGGTGCAGCAACTGATGAGCTACTGCCTAGTGTTCATGTATGTAAATTCCACATGGAACTAGAGACACTGAGCATGCATTAACTGTGCCAGTTGGGCTCGGTCTAGCCTTAGTCATTGGGGAGTTCAATGTGAATCAATGGTTAATGGTCATTTAATCCTCTCAAGTCAGCTCTCCTGGTGGTGGAATATTAATGAAATTTTGCAAACACACTGCAATATAACTGCATGGTTTTATTATAGAAACAAAACTAAGCATACGCCAAAAACCTTAAAATGTCTACTTTTCAAAAATATCTAGCTTGAATCTAAATATATTTTCAGATTCTTGTGAGAAAAGCATGAATAACCAGAGGCAGATTTTTCAGCGCGAGTCAGAGTGTGATACTTTTTTTTATCTGCCATTTACAAGATCTGCCTTTCAATTGATAATTGTACAAACTTGTATTTCTGGACATGCCAGTGGAGGATTAGCGGCCGAGAAATGTCTGAAAACGCTAATTTGGTCTCTATAAACAAAGAGCTCTCACCTGAACAAAGACCACTCAGTAAAACTCAGTGTCACCTTACATTTGTCAAGCTTTACAAATAAAACCACATACAGTTTTTAAAAACTATAATGTTTTAATGTTTTGTAATGTTCGGTGTGTAGCCAACACCTCTGTTCTGAGCTCAAAATCTTGGCTAGAAATTTTTAGTGTTTTTTCACAATATATCAGCACATCTGAAAACAGGTTTTTGGAAAGTCTAAGTTTAGAGCAGATCTAATAAAAATATAGATTTATGACACTCTTACTGTTTTGACACTGTTGTTGCTGAGTTTGTGCTGAATTAAAGCCTATGTAACACTTTGGAGAAAAATAATTTTAGAGCTGTGTAATTTGTTAAAACTGAAGTCATATCAGACTACATCAGAGTGTCTGAATACCCTCAGATTCCAGAGGGTTAAATGATATGTCTATGAAGTGAGTTTGGATGTGGGGTCTGGGACACCAGACCTTTCTAGAGGTGTAGTGGGCTTAATTCAGAGAATGATTTAAAGAGGGAGATGCCTACTTAGCCCTGTGAAGAGCTTGTGTTAGAGTATGGCTGAAATGAAATTGGATTTACCATATGACTTAATAATAAATTAGGTTGGACTGAACAAAATGTTGAATTGGTTCTTGATAGGACACTTAAAAGTTCTATTCAGAATCTATTATGTGTAGTTCTTTAAAGTACCTTTTACAAATGTTTCAACATGACACCAATAAGGTTCTGCTACTGTTCGGTGCCTTTATGGGTGCTGTGGAGAACGGCAAGAGCTTCACCTTGTTCAGGTTGTGTGATGCTGAAGATTAACTGGTGTAAATATGGACGATTCCACCTGTCGTTGTGTGTTTGAGAAGCAATTGGAGCCCACGTCATACCTCAGTATGCACTGTTGTCTCGTGAGAATGTTATGGGGCGTTAAAAATGTGCTCTCAGTGCCATCATATTGAGTAGAGACAGAGAACGAAGAAGAAGGGAAAGAGACAGAAAGTGAGGACGTGTCAGGCAAGGCAGGCAATGGAAGTGCAAAGTCCATGGTATGAAGGGAATAGAATAAAAGATCCATGACAGCATGTCAGAGCATAGTTTACTGCAACTTTTCCTCACCATCATATGCAGTAAAAATAACCATACGGCATCAATAATACATTTACAGACTTCAGCTCATAACACAAATAGCAAAATGATGCTACTTCAGGGCTTAAAGGGAGATGAACTGTATATAACATGGTTATAATAATGTATAATAATGTTCAATAATAGAACTTTACAAAGTTTCAGAGTCATTTAAAGGCAAAAGTTAACCTAATTAAATGAATTAGAGTATGACTAGAGTATGATTTAATTGAACAGGTTTATGTTAATTTATTGTTCTACAATCAGTTATAAGCTAATAGATAGATTACTGGAAACTCTGGTTGCATGATGAGTGTATCTCTTAAAATAGATGGTTCTTCATGGGTTCTTTACTAAAGAAAATGGTTCTAATTAGAACCGTGAACACTCAAGGAACCCATGGTGAAAAGGTTCTTCAGATTGATGAGTAATGTGCTGTAGATGGTTCTATACAGAACATTTTTGAGAATGATTCCATATAGCATCAAAAATGGTTCCTCTATTATGACAAACTTGACCTTGTAACGATAGCAGAACCCTTTGTGGGGCTATATAGAACCCTTCTCAAAAAGATCCTGTATAGAACCATCTACAGCACATTCCTCATCAATCAACTTTCAGTGTTCATGATTCTACATAGAACCATTTTCTTTACTAAAGAACCCTTGAGAACCATCTTTTAAAGAGTGTATTATATTTATGACTGTTTGAGATTACAAACTATTTTTTTGGTCTGAACTGTAGACCATTATTTTCCCAGACGTATTGTATCATTATGTGAATAGTGCCTTAGTTGTGAAGGTTTTAATGGCTCACCACTACAACCTTGACTGCACTGGTACAGGTCAGCCAAACAGCCTCTTGTCAGCTTAGAAAGAGGCTCAGACAAAGCCATGGCACTGTGGTAGGTGGCCATTGGAGGAACTGGGAGCTGGACGAGTGCCACAGTGAAAGGCATCTGGGGCTGCTCTGACTGCTACAAGTCTCTTTGCTGATAAGCTATTCCTCCCTTTGTGCTTGTCTTGTTCTGCACAGGCCGACAGAGAGAGGAACCAGAGAGATCCATGTACAAAAGCAGGCCATGCCAGGAAGTGACAGCTGAGCACTGGCTGGAAATTCCACGCACTCCAATCTGTCAGACTGCTGAAATAAATGGCCAGGCCACTTCACGCACTGTGTTGCCGGGTTCAAAAGTGAGCCATTACACGATTATGACATTTCATCTTTCAGCGACATCCCCAGCCCAAAACTCCAATCTCCAACAGTTCAATCCAACCGCTGGAGGTTCACCTGTGAAAAAATAAAATAAAAATCCTCCCACTTACATTGTGTGATGAATGAAAGTTGATGAAATATTGTTTATTTCCTGGACGCTTTGCTTTACTGCACTCCTTTGTGCACCAGTTAGGAAAAAAGTGCTACCGTTGGGCAATCCGAGCTCCAACTTTTGCCATCTCAGTGCAGAAAGTATTCTGTCAATTCAGACTATAAAGGACTGGAACTTTTGAACCTCATAAGTCGTTGTGAACATTTCCACAAAAAACAAATTGTTTACTTCAAAAGAAAGAGGATGGACATTGTCACCAACTCAGTTTTAGTGTCTCCCACAAGTTTTTGATTGCAAGTTTATAGGCTTTGGTACAGCTGTTTACTCTCTACCAGAAGTTTAGCACATACTTCTACCATTATTGGATGTAGGAAAAAGAGAAATTAGTCCATAAACAACGTCAATAAACAATATTAATCATGAAAATAAGATATATTAGTATTTAAACAACCTAAATAAAACCAGAACCAAAAACTGTGAATAGGAAAACCAGAACATAACAAAAACCAGAACATAAAAACATGGCTTGACATTGCAGGTTGACATAACATGAAGAAGGACAAACAATGATCAATTAGGACTGTGAAACGTGGGGGAGCTTTATAAGAGGCTTAATCAGGACATGATTAAACAGCAGGGCTGTGTGATGACATGATGCAATAGGGGGTGAAGACATGACATGAACAAGACATGTGGAAGACGTAATCAATAAATAAATGCTATTAGAATAATAGAGATATTAGTATATAAACAACCTCTATAAATTATATTAAACACTAGGAGAAATTAGCCTTAATAATCTTAATGAACACTATTACTCTCTAGAACAAGAGATATTATTCTATAAACAACCTCAATAAACACAATTAATCACTAGAATAGAGATATTAGTCCATAAACAACCTCAATAAATACTATTAATCACTAGAATATGAGATATTAGTCCTTAAACAACCTCAATAAACACTATTAATCACTAGAATAGGATATATTAGTCCATAAACAACCTCAATAAACACTATTAATCACTAGAATAGGAGATATTAGTCCATAAACAACCTCAATTAAACACTATTAATCACTAGAAAAGGAGATATTAGTCCATAAACAACCTCAATAAATGATATTAGAATAAGAGATATTAGTATATAAACAACCTCTATAAATTCTATTAAACACTAGGAGATATTAGCCTTAATAATCTTAATGAACACTATTACTCTCTAGAACATGAGATATTAGTCTATAAACAACCTCAATAAACACAATTAATCACTAGAATATGAGATATTAGTCCATAAACAACCTCTATAAACACTATTAATCACTAGAATAGGAGATATTAGTTCATAAACAACCTCAATAAACACTATTAATCACTAGAATAAGAAATATTAGTCCATAAACAACCTCAATAAACACTATTAATCACTAGAATAGGAAATATTAGTCCATAAACAACCTCAATAAACACTATTAATCACTAGAATAGGATATATTAGTCCATATACAACCTCAATAAACACTATTAATCACTAGAATAGGAGATATTAGTCCATAAACAACCTCAAAAAACATTTTTAATCACTAGAATAGGAGATATTAGTCCATAAACAACCTCAATAAATACTATTAATCACTAGAATATGAGATATTAGTCCATAAACAACCTCAAAAAACATTTTTAATCACTAGAATAGGAGATATTAGTCCATAAACAACCTCAATAAATACAATTAATCACTAGAATATGAGATATTAGTCCATAAACAACCTTAATAAATACTATTAATCACTAGAATATGAGATATTAGTATATAAACAACATCAATAAATGCTATTAAACAGGATATATTAGTCTATAAACAAACCCAATAAACAATATTTATAACTAGAATAAGAGATATTAGCCCATAATAGGAAGTATGTCCATAGTAAAAACTTATATTTTGTGTATGTTTACATGTATGTGAACAGGGTTTGTATGCAGAGAGCTGAGGTTTCTCATAAAGTTGTTTTAATTAGATATGGATCTTGAGAGGGACTTTGATGAAAAGAAATCCTTCCTATTTTGAAGTAATCCTTCCTTCTCGTGCCGCGCTTCTTTGTCCTTCAAAAGATCAGAACTGCACAAACAATTGTTTGGGTAAACATGTCGTTTTAATAAACAGGTCTTTTTTTGTTCCGTCTTCTCTCATGTCAGTTTTCAATTCCACAGCTTGTGTGTGTTACTCATCACATTCCCCTGCAAGTGATCCAGGGCTGCTGCGAGTAGCGCAGAGACTTGTTTGTCATGTTCATGTTTTTTTTTTCCTGCTGCCAAATGCAGCTGGAGTTGATTCCCTCAAAGCCTGTGTACTACCTCCCGTTTTCAGTCATGTGCCTGTGAGCTTTGTTCAGTTCCTGCGGATCGGCGCAGATGACTAAATTGTCCTCTAAAAGGGTCCTCATTTAGGTTGACTAGGCGCTCATTTCCCCCCTTTCTCATGTTTTCTCAGTTGACTCAGAGTGACTTGTTTTTCAAGGCACCACACTCAATAGCTTGCCACGTCGATGGCTGGCGAGAGGGAAGCAGTTGTTTCATTCGCGGTTGTTTATCAAGCCTCTCAATCTGGACCTCTCGCTTTTCTTCTCACAGTTTGTCAGATGAGCTGCTCTGGCGGCTCATTAATATTCAAAAGGAGCTGAGATTCTGCAACATCCCTGTCAACTTCCTGTAAGAATCATAGCAAGTTGGGCTCTTTACATCTCGGACACGAGAAATACTCTTTTCTGATTGGGTGATAAGTGTCTTAATTCTGACACAATGAGACAAAAAAGTTTAATCATCATTTTACATAGTCATATCTGAATATTATGATCACTAGTCAGTTGTAACAGAGTTCAAAACCATCATCATGCTAAAATAATGTGATGTGACTGATGTCCAAAAGGGCATGGTAATAGGGGAAAGGGTTAAGTGGCAGCATCTCAGAAACTGCAAAATTTGTGGGATGTTCTAGAGGCGCTGTAGTGAGAATGGATGTCTCGTACATCAAGTGCCTCCTAACAGTGTAACAGTCCCAGATAGCAACAGTACGTTGGCCCAACGTTGGTTAACGTCGTCATGGTCGCACGTAGAATTTTGCCGTCGGACTAACGTTGGTCTGTGGTTGGCTGTATTTTCAGAATGCGTCAAAATGCCACCGTTTATCCAACGTCGGCTCCATGTTGGCTATGTTTGGAAGGAGGGGCGGTAGAGAGCAACCTCAAAAGAGCCGGTCATGAGTTTACGGCGGTGTATTGGAGCCACTTAGAATATTTTTCAGGTTTTTATTTAGAGATTAAAGTCGTAAAAAACGGTCGTCGCAAGCTCATTACAATTAGGGAGGTTCATGAATTAATAAAGTTCTACTTTCGTACAGGTTTCACAAAATAAAGAAATCCCCGATTTCCTGTCACCTCAACACCAGCACGTTATAACGACTGAATAACAGCCGTAGAACTGCGCAGAAAAAAAAATCACTAGCAGATGCTCGGTGACGTCGCTCCAAATGTTATTTCAGGTAAGTAAACATTGAAACTTCACTCAATTTATACATTCACAGCTGTCCCATACAAGTGAGTAATAATGAGTAATACAGCAGGACAAGTGTGCGCGTGCATGATGTCACATGCAAAACGACCGTTATAATGTGGCTCACGCGGACATTTAAACTGAGGGAATTGAAGCCGGTTGTGCCCAGTTGGCTAAAAAAGATAACAATAAAAACGCTACAAATTTTGATCTACGCTCACCAAAAAGGTATTTCAAGTATTTGTTAATTTATATTTAGATGTTAAATCGATTTTAAAGAATCATTGTAAATTTATAATAGTAATCTGATCAACTACCTGAATTGAAACACAACGTTAATTGGTAAATGCTAAAAGCTAACATCTAACAGCTTTCAAGCTTTAAAATATTTTCCTCTACATCGTCTACACAAGCCTCTTGCTGTGATTACTGTGTGTCACATTTAATCTAGAGGTTCCAGTAAGGGCGTTTGGCTACACTGTGCAGCAAAATTCTATCAGAACGGTCACTCAGACGCCTTGTTAAAAAAACCACTTAATTCTTTAATTATTATACATCAGATTTTATTAATCAATCAAACAAGTTTGGTAACTAACAGATTTTCCTTTCTGAAAGTTTATATTGTTATAAAAAGGTTTGCCTTGCAATTGTAAAATGGTTGGCAACGTCTAGCCAACGTAAGCCCACCTTCGAACACTGGTTGACAGCCAACGTCTGGCCAACGTAAGTTCACCTTTGAACACTGGTTGACAGCCAACGTCTGGCCAACGTAGGCCCACCTTCGAAAACTGGTTGACAGCTAATGTCTGGCCAACGTAGGCCCACCTTCGAAAACTGGTTGACAGCCAACGTCTGGCCAACGTAGGCCCACCTTCGAAAACTGGTTGACAGCCAACGTCTG
>BRDA01059217.1:0-10594 GCA_036984385.1 Crenuchus spilurus
CATGACAAATACTCTTGTGGTAATTATTTACAATACTCCCACTTTTACTGAACTCAAATTCTGGAGAAATGAGGAGAGTTTCAAGTAAAAAAAAAAAAAAAAAACACACACACACACATTGCTTAATTGCAGAGAAATGAAGTTAATACAGTAAAATAGCTGGACCTTTCATGTATTTACACTTTACTGTTTTGGTTGAAGAGCAAGAACAAAGAAGTCAATTTTAGTATCATCAACAAAAATGAATCTACCAGGAGCATCTTTAGGTTAAGAGGTGAATTCACATATGAACCTCCAATCACCCTTGAGTGGTTTTTAATGAAAGACGCCCAGTTTACACCACCAAACTTCATCTGAAAAATCTGTATATCTGTGTTTATTGTCTGTATAATAAACAATTATTTGGAAACACAATCTAATGATGATGTTTTAATGAGTGTCTAATAGATGAACTTCTTTACCTCACAGAGTGTTGATAAACAAATCTGTTCTTTTCTGTCCTCTTTATCTTAAAATATAATAATAAACAGAGATAACAGAACTGTAGTATAATCTTGAAGGTTGTGCTGTAAGATGAGATATTGTAACTGGTGTACTGATCTGATCACACGTAATAGCCCTTCCTCTCATGTATTATTGCTTAAATACAAGCACTGCTGTTACAAAAAAGGTAACATTATAGGATAAAACTTCAATATACATAAATAACTTACAATTTATCTTTATTCCTATCATTTTGGCCATTTCTACTTCTATTCTATTTCCTGACATGATGTAACAGGGAGGTGGAGACATGACTAGGATGCGTGCAAAACCCAAACAAAATCACATGGCTAAACAAACACATGAATAAACACCGGGGCATGACAGCCATTTGCCAAAAATAGTTGATATAACTGTAAAACTGTCCTGAAAAATCTGCCTCAGCAAAATTTCAGTGCAGTCGTACGTTTTTGTCAAAAAATCTGCTGTCCAATTCTGCTTGGGTCTAATTTATATTAGACTTAAATTCTGTGAGCTGTGCTATCTCACTAATCTCTACCATCTCTAGAGTCTCTGCATGTACACTATGTCATGATGATGTGCTGAAATGTAGCAAGAGAACCCTATGAACTACAAGGTTCATTTCCATTCCATTGTGATACATGAGATGCTAGGCTTCAGTTTCTAATGTCTTCCATTGGAGTGAAGATGCTTGTGTCTGGTAAGCAGTCGAAATGCATCTCCAGCTCAGCTCTCGAGATGCACCCAAGTGTATCTGCACCATTAGACAAGCAGTGCTGGGTGAGCTAGAGTGGCAGGACTGATGAGCCAGTAACTTATCAGAGTGGCCCATGAGTGGGGGGAGGGGGTATTGGGGGGCTATTTCAGCAGAACACAGTTTGTAATGAAGAGCACTCAACAACACCTGCGCCTCGGGCTCAAGCCTGGGGGAAGATGGGGAAGAGAGCGAAGGAGAGGAGGACAGAGACAGAGAGAGATGTATAGTGTAAAGCAAGTGAGTTCTCCATATATTTGGAAACTGGAGCAAGAAAAAAACACACAGTAGTGTCCCTGCAGCAGTGTTCTTCATACACTGCCACCCTGCCTCCTTACGTTTCCTCTAATTCTCTCTTGCCATTGCCACCCACACTAATATAACACTTAACACAGTCGCCACACACCTAATTGTGCTATATATCATACCGTAACGTGTACATCACCATTAGACTCATTAGTCAACAACTTGACACTGCATAAGTGTTAAAATTACAAGGTGTAATCAGAAGAGTATATGCATTGTAATTACACAGTAACAAACACAGAAAAAGTTGCTATGCCTCAGGAAGTTATTCATTAAGTAGCCAACTATTATCTGGATAACGTGATTATTGTTTTGGTTTAAAACATATTTTATGATGCTATTGGGTGGCACTGTGGCTTAGTGGTTAGCACGTTCGCCTCTCAGCACTGAGGTCTTGGGTTCGAATCCACATCTGAGCGGAGTTTCCATGTTACTCCCCGTGTCAGCGTGGGTTTCCTCCGGGAACTTCGGTTTCCTCCCACAGTCCAAAAACATGGAGATCAGGTGAATTGGATACTCTAAAAAATACCCTGGTGTGTATGAATGAATATGTATGATTGTATGTATGTATGTATGTATGTATGTATGCCCAGATATGGTTGGCACTCTGTCCTGGGTGATCCCCCTAGTGCTCGATGCAGTCTTTCAGGTGGACGGTTGCTTTCGGTTGAGAGTACGCTGTGTGTGACTGGCTGCCGCTTCTCGCCAGTGTGAATGGTTGAGTGTATGTAAATGCAGTGTGTTGATTGTAAAGCATCCCTGGGTTTGAGAAAGGCATTATATAAATGTAACATTCATTCATTCATTCATTCAGCAGTGGAGATGTCAGAGGTCAGAGGTGAGCAATACATTAACCAATGGCTCAAGCACCTTTACTCTAATGAAAGATGTTGGATACGCTAACAATGAAAAGCAGCATTAGTTGACTACAACAGGGGCATCAGCAGCTTCAGAACAGTGGCAGATAAATGACAAACAGTTCAAGGTGTTATTAAGCTTCAAATAACAGAGACAAATTACAAACAGAAAAAAATGTGTTTCTATTGTGTGCTCTGCTCTAAATGCATCATGTTCTTATCAAGTACAAATAAAATTCTATTTTTTTTATAATATTCACAAAAAAAAGATTATGGTTGTGTTTTTGGTGGCTTTAAAAGGCCAATATGCAAACATATAGGAAAAATAACATTAATTATTTAGCTATCTATCTATCTAAAAATTTTAGGCTATCTATGTTTTTAAATATTAAAACCACCTGTCCACCTGCCTAATGTTGAATAGATTTGCATTATGCTGACAAACCATCTCTGACTTATTGAGGCACAAACTCCACAAGACCTCTGAAGGTGTAGTGTCAAATAAGGAAAAAATCTAAAGAAATTAAAATAAAAAATGTTATTTGTAGGATATGAAATATTTCTGTTGGTCCACTGAAATGATCACAAACTGTAAAATATGGCTGACGTTTCCAAATGATAAAAAAAAAAGTCAAAAACATCAAAAATGAAGATATGCTTTTGTTTCAAAAACAATGATATACAGCTGTAGTGTGCTTGGGCAGGAGCATAGCTCATTTTGTCTCAATCAAAACCATTTCAGTCCTCTAACGCCAACAATTATCACTATAGCAGCACTGTCTTCACTGGCAATCAATCATGTACATTGATTATCCAACACACAACCCACAACACACTCAGTCTCTGGTGCTAATCCTTTAATAGTCTCATTTATTAATGCACTGCCCTGAATCCAGAAACTGCAAAGTAAGCAAGAGCCCTCATGCTGCGCTCTGTGAGTCTAGCACACAAGGCTGTTGTACTAATTTTGGACGTGCAGTTTGAACATGACCCAATGTAGCCTTTCTGTCAGGGTCAGTACAGGGACAGAGCTGCAAAACACTCACTTGTCTCTGAGGTGTGTGTGTGTGTGTTTGTGTGGGTTGTGAGCGAGTGTCTCTTCTCAAGACTCTGATCTGGTCTCATAGATCTGCTAGCAATAGTCTCTGTATTGTTCACAGAGAACAATGAGTCATCAAACATTGTGAAGGCAACATAAGGACACTTTCAGAGGCGACTGGCAGAAGAATAGAGGGCTTAGGCCTGTGCAGCTGTTGCTGACTACAGAAAAGAAATAAATGAATAGATACTAAGACTGTAGGGCATTTGTGCTCTACTGGCTTACTGCTAATTGCTAAGATCTATATTAATGAAAACAAAACCTCAGCAGTTGTTCTCAGTAAGACTTACAATGGACCCCAGTTGAACCTAACTAGGGATATAAATACAACATACACAACTTTATAGACACATCTTCTATTGAATTCAGTTATTTAAAGTGCACCCATTGGTTATCAAAACTATGGGATGATCTGGAGCACCTGTACATGAGCCTGAGGTCAACATGCCCAATGCCAAGCATCACCTACAAAGGTACAAAGCCTGTGGAGTAGTGGAAAAGCATTCTCTACAGTAATGGAGCTTCATCCAGTACCTAACATCTAAAATCAATACCTGATCTTAATAATGCTCTTATGGCTGAATACAGTCAGACCCTCATAACAATGTTCCAGCATCTGTAGTGTACAGCCTATTCAGAAGAGTACATACTGTTTCCCTTATTAGCATGCAGTGTATTAGTCTGTGCTGCCCAATTGAACACTAGAACACATTAAAAGTGTACTTAAATTATTCTTGTAATACTGTTAGTGAATGAAGAGTATAGGAATAATTTAAGCACACTTTTAATGTGTTGTTAGTGTTCAATTGAGAATCATTGATTAAACACTTAATTTATACTAAAAGAGTGCTAAAAATAACATAACTATTATAATCACATATTAAGTGTGACCTACTATTATTTTAATTACACATTAGTAGTAATTTAGTACATTAGTGGTTCCAAAATATAATAAAATTAGACTCAACTATGCTTTATTTTCATATACATAAACGTATAACATGCATAACAGTTAGGCATTATGGGATTACACATTAAAAAAGTGTATATATCTGATCTCACAATGATTCATTCATCCATCCATTATCTTCCACTTAATCCTCATCAGGGTTGCTGTGAGTCCGCTACCATTTCACCAATGCAGGGCAGGGCATTACACACTAGCCAAGCCAAGGACAGGAAGCCAATCCATCACTGTGTACACAAGTGCATGCAGACAATTTAAAGTACCCAATTCACCTGGCCTCCATATTTTCAGACTGTGGGAAGAAACCAGAGACCCCGGAGGAAACACACAGACACAAGGATGGGGACTTGAACTCAAGACCTCAGCTCTGAGAGGTGAGCGTGCTAACCATTAAGTCATCACAATGATTCAATACATTAATTAATTAATTAATTTTTGTCCAAAAATGTTATTTTGATCAATTAATGAGCGCCAGCTTTATTAAATATGAGTATATTCAATAATAAATAATTCCAATATTCCAAAATCACACCTGAATCACCACTTTCAGACTGATGCATTACAATGCCCTGAAACATGTAATAATGTGATAATCTATAGCTACTATAATCTATTTTTAGCTATAGGTCATCTCACTTTAACATGGTTTGTACTAACGTCATTATGTTTAATATTTTCCTGTTTTGTTTTAGACTAAAAGCATGCTTGTGCAGCATTAAAGCCATGTGAAATCAGGAAGTGGGCTGGATTTGCAAGGTTTTAAAAGCTTGGCAGTACCTGCTCATTACTAACTCTGGGATGCAATGTTTATCATATCTCTGCAACTGCATCCAACAGCGCGTCCAACATGGCTGTGGCAAAATAAAACCTCTGATTTTATAATTGAACAGCAACTGCACTTAAAAGCAACACAAAATAGCTGACTCTCTCAAATCAACAGGGGAAATGCAGCACAAAATTCATCAGCGTTTAGAGAAAAATAATATGTAAATCTCAAACATATCTAACCACTCAGCAGTGCAGATTATAAATGCTTCGTTGCTCTTTCTCCACTTGGCTTTGGAAAGAACATAAAAAGAAATGGACATGAGAAAACAGCCCTAAATAGCACAAGTCAATAGCATATTTAAGTTGTATGTTTGATCTATGTACTTAGATTCATGTCTGAGAAGATTTGTCATCTTCAAAGTCAGGATAGAGCAGATTAAAGGGGAACACTCTTAAGACACATTCCTTTAAATCCATGCTGGCACATTGCTTGCTGTCTTTAGGGTCATCCTTAAGGCAAAAGGATGTTTCATTGGGCCCATACATTAACTTCACAGCAATGTCTTTATCTGATACACATGGTTATGAAGGTTACTTCCAGGCATGAAAAGTAACACAATCTCATTACTTTCTATTACTTTCGTAAAGCATATTTCAGTAAATATTGTGAAACACAAAATACCCAAAACACTTTCAAATACATGAAAGTAAGGCGCTGCTACTGTTGCAGTACAGTCACAAATACTATATTTACTAATGTAGGAAATGTTCACTCATTGCGATGATGCCAACTAAGCTGTGGAGATGTCCACAGGCAAAAAGCAGAAGGGCTACAATGTAAAAAAGATACAATGCCTTGTGCATCGTCAATACCTTTTAATGTAATCCTGCCGGTAATCACCCTATATTTACACAGTATAAGCAATCTACTTATTGTGTTTTTCGGTAACTGTAGTGAAACCCAATTAAAGTAATTTTTTGCACTACTGCTCAATTTATTTTAGTACCTCCCAACTCTGTTGGGTCAAGGTTATTATGGAACTTGAACAGGTAATTCTCCATATGATGTGAAGGAAGACAGCAGTAAAACACTGTAACATCATATCTCTGAAATATACATTTAAATCATCTTAGTCATGGTACATATATACTGTAGCCTACAGTAAGAAGCGTCATATAACACCACCATGCAGATAAAATGCTTTTCATATTCTTACTGGAATCACACATAGAACAAACTTGCTGGCAACAAGCATATGATTGGCTGAGCATATTCATATGATGTAATCTGTCAACAGAATGCAGGAATGCCTGCATGACTCAGATGTGCAGGGTTGCCATTACTATCAAAAGATTCCTCCAGATGTTCCTGTTTGCTTGGACTGCAGGCATATTTACAGTTCATTGAGTGCTACTGGTAGTCTTAATCCTGGGATTATAATCTGCCTCTCAATATCACTGTACAGGGAAACATTATGGTGCACATTTTAATTTGATTTGAATTCAACTATAATTCTACACAATGTAAACCTTTGGGATAGCACAACTTTCCTGCCAATATAGTTTCTTAGGCTAATCTGCATTATCCAGTACAAATCCCAGTATGATATTACCTAAATGCAAATGTAGCTCAATAATAATAATAATAATAATAATAATAACAATAACAATAATAATAATAATAATAATAATAATAATAATAATAATAATAATAATAGTATTTAAATGAGCATATATGTATACTTTTCTTATGGACATTATGCTTTCAGTAGATGGTTTGGATGTAAAATATAATTTTAAACCACTTAATGTTATGGCTTCATTCATTGAGGTAATGGGCAGATGAAAAAAAAAATATTTTGGCACATTTCTGTTGCAATTTTATGACATGAACTACATGAGCCATGTATATGCACTCTGCAGAAATATGAATGAATCACTGTGATAATTAGTCTAATGTGTCTTACTTATGATGTAACACTATTATGATGAATGCTATTAAAACAGACATACAGATTTTTAATTTTAAGATTTTTTAATGTTGATTTGTCTGATTAAATGCAATTATTTATACAGTCAGGGTGCAAATTTACATGAAACTGGGGAGCTGGAGTAAAAGGACCCCCATAAGTGACAAAGAGCCCACCCACTCCATCCAAATCCTGCCACTTCCTTGCAGGTGATCCCAGTTGACTAATCTTAGTTCACAGGGGAATTCCCCATAATACTGTACACTATTTAAATGTTGTCAGTTTGGCTGCAAATAAATGGCTACAAACATGAACAATCAGTGCAGTTCTAGTTCTATAAAGATTATACAACCAAACAGCCAAATCAAGAATCAGCAACCTTCATTTTTAAGAGTATAGAAGGCAACGAAAAAACAAGAGGAGACAACAGAGGAAAACAGGAAGCGTGTTATCTGATCTGACCTCAGGGTCACGCTTTGGCATTATCAGCCAATCAGAGTAGATTTAAGGCAATCAGAGCAGCTCTCCTGACAGGAAAACAGCTGTAATAGGTTCCCTCTGCTGTAAATCACGCACAGACCCCCAAACGCACACACACTTTTCTCTCAATGTACTTCATCATTGTGCAGGGTGAAGAGGAGGAGAGCAACGAAACTCCATGACCTATTCTTTTTCACTTTTACCTTCCAAAACAACTCTATCTAGCTGGCAGAGAGAGAGAGAGAGAGAGAGAGAGAGATTAAAGGAAATAACCTCTAAAGTGAAGCAGTGGTCTTGTACAGAGTGAGAGTGATGAAAAAGGTAAATATAGTAGGGTCTATTTTTGGCCAGGGACATTGTTGTGGCAGGTACTGTATCAGACTGTGGCCATTCAAGGCCACATTATGTGTGTGTGTCCATGTGAACTTTTATAGGTGACTTACAAGAGACAGCCCATTCAACCTAACATCGTCTACCGTGGCTCTTTTTCCTGCCATATATCTGTGCTCGGTTTTCTCACTCTTCCTCTTTCCTTACACAATGCCTCCTGCTCTTTTTTACTCTGCTCTTTTAGCTCTCCTTTGCTGTTTCACCCTTTGTGTCTACTCTTATTACCTTTCTTCTTTCTATGTACCCTCCACTTCCCACCCACTTGCAATTCTCTCTCAATGGTAACTAGCAATGGCAATTAGGTCAGACATAGACTTATTTTAAGGCTTGTTCCTTGAGCAGAAATAAAAAGGTCCAAATATCTGCATATGCACTGAGATCAAAGCAGCTAAGTAAACGTCTAATTGACATAAAAAATGAATGCTGCCTTTGTGACACTGTAGGTAGAAACACTATTAAGGCACAAAGATATCTTATTCTTTTTATTATAGATAGAAAAGCAATACCTGTGAATACCAATGTACATTAAACATGATTTTATTAGCATGGTTTTAGATTTGTGAAACCACAGTAGAGCATTTTTGATTAAGCAAGAGGAAAAGACTTACAGTAAGCTACAAGTACTTGGGATGAACAAGAATGGATGTTGTTGGTTGCTGGACTATTTTCAGTTCAGCAATGAAACACAGGCAATTTCCAAGCAGATGTAATGTGGCTGATCATACCAGCACAATACACAAACACAACACCACCACGCCAGTCTGTAATGGTCCTGACCATTAAAGCACAGGGTAAACAAAGTTTACAGAGAAACAGATGGACCACAGCCTGTAATTGCAGAACTATGTGTGTCACTGGAGCTGATGGGCAATGAGTGTAGAAGCAAGGTGAGATGGTTTGGATATTATATTCAGTGGTGCTTGAAAGTTTGTAAACCCTTTAAAAAATTTTATATTTCTGCATAAATATGACCTAAAACTTCATCAGAAGTCCTAAAAGTAGATAAAGAGAACCAAGTTAAATAAATGAGACAAAAATATTATATTTGGTTATTTATTAATTGAGGAAAATGTTCCATTATGACATATCTGTGAGAGGCAAAAGTTTGTGAACCTTTGCTTTCAGTATGTTGTCTTGCTGCATGATCCACCTTCTCTTTAAATTCAGTTCATGGACAGATGTCCTGACATTTTCCTTTAGAATTCTCTGATATAATTCACAATTCATTGTTCCATCAATGATGGCAAGCCGTCCTGGCCCAGATGCAGCAAAGCAGGCTCAAACCGTGAAACTACCACCACCATGTTTCACAGATGAGCTAAGGTTCTTATGCTGGAATGCAGTGTTTTCCTTTCTCCAAACATAACACTTTTCTTTTAAACCAAAAAGTTCTATTTTAGTCTCACCTGTCCACAAACCATTCTTTCAATAGCCTTCTGGCTTGTCCACGTGATCTTTAGCAAACTGCAAATGAGCTTTTTGCAGATGAGATCTCTTTTTGGAGAGCAGTAGCTTTCTCCTTACAATCATGTCATGCACAATATTGTTGTTCAGTGTTTTCCTGATGATGGACTCTTGAACATTAACATTAGCCAATGTGAGAGAAGCCTTCAGTTGCTTAGAAGTTACCCTGGGTTTCTTTGTGACCTCGCTGACTATTACACGCCTTGCTCTTTGACTGATCTTTGTGGGTCAACCACTTTTAGGGAGGGTAACAATGGTCTTGAATTTCCTCCATTTGATTCTGCCATGATACACTTCCACAAACATGTTGTGAAGTGCAGACTTTGATTGATCCCAGTTCTTTAACAGTGTGCCGACTCACAAATGACTGTCATCCCATTGATTGAACACACCTCACTCTAATTTCACCTTCAAATTAACTGCTAATCCAAGAAGTTCACATACTTTTGCCTCTCACAAATATCATATTGGATCATTTTCCTCAATAAACAAATGACCAAGTATAATATTTGTGTCTCATTTGTTTAACTGGATTCTCTTTATCTACTTTTAGGACTTGTGTGAAAATTGGATGATGTTTTAGGTCATAGTTGTGCAGAAATATAGAAAATTATAAAGGGGTCACAATCTTAAAAAACACTACCGTATATGGATTATAATGGGATGTATTTACTAAAGCCTTCTTTTTTAGTTTCACTAACATTCAATAATCTGAAATAAAATGGAGTTTTATTTTCTATTTTTGATGATAAATGTTGTTTACATCAGTAATGTGAATGTGTGTGCACTCATTCAATCAGACTCGCATATATACAACACATACATAGGTCTAAGAGTTTCAGGGGCTCCAAAAAAATCAATAAGGGTGTATCACATGTGTGATGCACACTATTATCCCTGCAGGCAAACAGGAGCATCAATCCCCACTTGTTATGGTGAGAAAATGGCCCTCTTCTTCTCTGGGCTCATGCTCTCCCTCTCAGCATGAATGAATCAATGCATCCACCACTGAGCTTCAGCCTCGCACGCCCCCCC
>BRDA01059221.1:6234-27734 GCA_036984385.1 Crenuchus spilurus
TAGTAGTAGTAGTAGTAGTAGTAGTAGTGGTAGTAGTATTATTAGTATTATTATTATTATTTATTAAGTTCTTTAGACCCCCTTAAAGTCACGTATTTCCAGTTCCCGTGTTCTCATCTGTGAGTATTGTTTCTATGCATTGTATGTTTATTAGCCATTAGCTTAGCTTTGTTTACGTTTTGTTTCAGCCATCGTGCTGCCTTTGTTTTGCCAGTCTTTTCTTTAATAAATCTATTTGAGTTTTATCTCTGCGTGTGCGTTCGCACCTCTTTAACTGGCCTCCAGCCCTGACAGTTTGTGGCAGTCCTAGACATCAGGTATTCAGCTTAGGCTTGTGCCCTTGACCTTTATGCACTGAAATTCCCCCAGATTTCTTGAATTATTTATTATTATTATTATGATTATTATGATGATGGTGATGATGATGATGATGATGATGATGATGATGATTATTATTATTATGCATTATAGAGAGTTATGAAATTTTTTAAAACTATTTTCTCATTCATTTGTTGACAAACTGGAGAACCTCTGCCCATCTTTGTTCCTCAGAGAGTAAGCCTTTCATAAACACTGATTTTGTACTAAATCATGGTTAGTCACCTTTTGACATCACCTGTATGAAATATCACTACTTAGTTTTTACCTCATTGCTAGTCTTAAACAAGCTCTAACAGAAACAATTAGTAATAGCATGCACTGCTGACAGTTTCCTAAAATTAGATTTGAGAATATGACAGCATATTCCCATACAGTACTGCAGTACAACATTATATTATATCTCCTGTACCATGGCATGTATAATATTGACAGGTTCTTACCAACACAAAAGTTGTAATGGTGAGTGCAGCCCATAAATTTGGCAGGGACATACTGCTAGCCAAATTCCTGGATGTGCCAATCTCCAACATGGCATCAGGAAAGTTTTGTAGCTCATTATTACAGTATTAGACATGCCAAGAGTTTATTGCAGAGTTAATCTCTCTGATTTTTGTGCAAATGTTATTCCTGCCCCCGCTGTACACTGGATCCTAAACAGGCCGCTTCTCGCAGGCTTGGCAGCAATGATTAATTTGCTTTCTGGTGCCGCAGGTTTTGTGTGCTGAAGTTTGGCACGACGCTATTAATTTTACATGCTGGGGGCTCATTTTACTGTATCAGTCCAATAGATCGGTTCAGGTAACACTCTGAAGCCTTTATCAGCTTGTTCTTTATGACTAAATTACATGAGATTGTTGTTAACCTGCTCAGCCCATTTGCATATCATTAGATAAGCCTGGTTCATAGGAACTATAGCCCATATATGTAAGGGTTCTGTGGAAATTTCATCTTCTACAGGAGCTCCCCTGTGATTGTACTTATGTCCAGATCCACCATGTTTGTGTTTTTCTCCTCCTCCTCTGACTGAATTATCTACTGATTTTTTTTAGCTAACTCAGAGCTCGTCTGATCATTTTAGTCCTGTCTGATAATAATCTCTGTGATTTTACACAGAAAATATTTTTTAGCTATATTTAGTCTCCTAGTACACAGATCCACTGAAAATCCTTCACCAATCACAAATCAACACATACTGCTTTTGAAGAGTCACTCAATAATCTACTTGGTCTGGATGGACTTGGTCTACTTGGTGTCCAGACTCAAACATTATGTGGAGATAAAGAAACTTAAATAAAGGGTAAAAGCGAGGCTGATTCAAATCACAATCATAAGGCTGATTATAATCACTGTATCGCTGTGAGCTCCTTACAGATCTGATCTTAAACACTGTTACACTAATACTACTGTACATACACTGATAATACAACAGAGACAAGTCTTAAGGAGATTAAGGACAAAATTAAGAGTAAGTGAAAAAATATTAATATGGTTATATGATCATGTGTCACAGGCAACTAGGTTTCATAAAAACAAATACAACCTCAGAGAATGTTTTGAATGCAGGAGTTTAATCACTGAGGAGACATTACAGATGCCCTCCTGTTCAGCTAATCCAATCCCAATAGGGCTTAAGAATGTGTTTCTGGACAGATGTTCTAACATGCCATGAGAACATTGTAAATGGTGTCAACTGTCAGTAACCTCAACTTAAATAGGTCAAAAAACAAAACAATATATTAACCCAGGAAGTAATTATATAGTGCATAACAATTTAACGAATTGCATGATTAGCAATATGCTACTTTCGTCTTTAGCAGTATATACTTACTTGGTCTAACTACATATCTGAATTCCACATATTGTATTGTACATTTTTAGATTCTGAAAAATATTATTTTGATATTTGTTTTGTTAAAAATGTGATTTACTATTTATTTTTGTTGTTTTTGTTGAGTAACACAAACACAAGATGCCAGTTAGCAAGTTAGCTAGTTAATATTTTCACAGTTGTAATATTGTAATGTGTTGCTATGAACCATGAAATGAGACTTTTGCCACGAAATAAACAATTTGGCATGAAATGCTGTGAAAATTCTATATTTAAGCAGAAAACATCATGTAGTCATTATTTAACATTTTCGATTTATGTAAGCATCCAAGAAATAATCAACAGAGGTGGGTTGAAAAATTAGCATAAGAATCAGAAAATAAATCTCTTCAGGATGTCTTGTTTGGGTTTACAGTATATTCCTACACTGAGTGACAAACTGTACATTATCCCTTACTTCATTAACATTTTACATGTAAAAGTGTTTCATTATGGTGATGTGTTTTAACCCCTGAGCACTAGATGGCAGTGCTGTAATCTATCTTTCAGCCATTTTCAACAAAATATCATATCACATATCACAATATAGTATATTGTAACTCCTGTATCATATGTATCCTATCGACAGGTTTTTACTGATACACCACCCTATCGCTGAAATAAATGACAAACACTTAAAGACTCTTATCGCTTAGTACATAGTGCTACTGTAAGAGCCGGTCACTGAAAATATATCATCTGTTCTGGAAGCTGGGGTCAATCCTGAGGAAGTAAATTGAACTCTAAGGTTTGTTTAACACCAGTTTTTGTAATGTATATTAGAAAGCTGTGGAGGTTAAAGCTGCACCCTATTATGAGCCGCCTCCTGTGTAAGGTTGGCTGCAGGGAAAGATTTATTACCTGAAGACCACAGCTGGAGCACTCACACTAATAGAATAGTCACCAATCTGTGCTAACACACCTTGATTGATAGGACCCAGGCTGGTGAAATTGTAGCCACTTATCTAATTTGCATTGTGGGCTTGGCCGCCAGCGTGAAACGTCAACCCTGATTGCAAAGGAGTGATGGCCCGGTTTTGGTACACAGTTGCTTCTTTCATTGGCCCAAATACAGCCAATGATTGACAGTGATCTGAATCCAAGTGCTGGAACCCAGCCTTAGTTTAACAAGAATTAACAATAATTAAACAACAACTGGGTGGTGATAGAGTTAGCTGGCTAAAGTTGGGCCAGCTTTGGCCCAAAATTGAAATAGAGCTCAAATATTTCACATTGTAGGCTGTATTCAGGCCATATGTGACCCAGATCTCAAACACCATCACAAGTCTTAAACTGACTGTTATAGCTGGGACTGTTTTGGTCTAAAAATATGTTTATCAGCTGGCCTGTAATTGGGCTGTATTTGGTCCAGAATGTCTACGATCTGATATTGTTCATTATGATGAACTACTATGATATGTCACTTCTAAGGGATGGCTCTTAAAACTCCACTGTATCTAATCTGCATGTCCAAATTTCAGTGTTTTACACAGCAGCTATATGAAATAAATACCAAATGTTGATTGTTTTAAATCTAATAACCCTACAAATTGGAAAATGTGTTTTATGCTTACAATTTGCTACTGAGCACTAAAAATTTAGGAGCTTTTATAGTCTCATAAATAATTTATTTCAGGCTGCACAGCACTGAAGGGACTTTATGTAGGTACAGACTTGTGCCACAAGAAGGCACCCTTTCAGCAGAGCGCTAAGTTCTATTTATTTGGACTCAAACATCATTAAATATCAACACTTATTCAACACTCATTGTAACTGAAGATATGACATATGGTTTATTTGAAGCAGAATCTCTAAATAGCAGCTCATAATAGTCAGAAATGAACAAATTCTCAGAAGTTCTGAAGAAGTTCTTATTGCTTCATATCAATTTTACTTGGAAATAGTCTTCAATACTGCGAGTGCGCTTAATGATTTGGCTTCTACATATTGCCATTTGGTTTATAATTGGTTCTTTAAGCAAGGCTGAGTTGGAAAAGAAACATTTCTTTATACCTCCATCCATTGTTGAGAGCAGAGCATTTCCTTTACAGTGTACTTTAGCCATGTCAGCCTGCATGTTGACCCATTGAGTCGTGCATGTGATAACGTTTCACCTCCCATTAGAAGTCCATTAAAGACCCAATCTGGAATTGCTGGAATAAGACCACATTTCCCCTAGGCATAGATTTCAAGCCAGCGCCATTTCTGCAAAGACGTCTGGACTGGGTACAGTTTCACTTGAGCCAAATGCTGCAAAGGAAGAAGGCAATAAATCCAACCCAGTCACGTCTCTGTGGTTATTTGACTTAGCTGTGGTTGCATTGCTCCAGGTGATGCTGTAGGCGAAAACCAAAGCCAAACGAGACCTGATTTGCATGGCGGTCCATGTGGATAACGTCACAATACTTTTGCATCCACATTTCCAGGATACAGAATGTTTTGTTATTTTGAGGTTTGGAACAGGTGCCAGCAGTTGTCACCTTCCCTTACAAAAATACCGCCATGGTGTGTTGGTGACGGGATTCACAGATTGAGTATTGAGCCTGAAGTTAATACCACCTTAAATATACAAGGGAATTTTTTTTTTGTCCAGGGAGCTTACTACTGCAATACAACTTGCTCAGTTACATACACTGCAGTACATAATGAAATGAGTCAATGTTCCTCCAGGACCAGGTGCAACACAACACAAGTGCAATGATAACATAAAATAAACATCCAATAGTACAGGCTTTATACTATAGTACAAGCCCTCTAACTAGACTAAGACACATTACAGTACAGGAGAAGTGTAATGTTGGCCAGTACATGTTACTGAATGATTGTCTAGTGGGAAGCAAGATTCCAGCCTACAGTGAGTGTTATGTGCAAATATTGCAATGATTTGGACAGTATACAGTGCTGTGCTATTGTTCAGAAATACTTAGTCCCTGAGAGTCAGACTGTGTGTGTTAAGGAATCTGACAGACTGAGGGATGAAACTGTTGGACAGTCTAGCAGTGAGGGTCTGAATGCTGTGGTATCTTCTACCAGAAGGCAGCAGGTGAAGAGACCATGTGATGGATGTGATGGGTCCTCCACAATGCTGAGAGCTTTCTGGATGCAGGGCTTGTTGTAAAGTTTTGTGAGAGATGAGAGAGAGACCCCAGTGATCTTCTCAGACGTTCTCACTGTACACTGGAGAGTGTTGCAGTCAGATGCAGTGGAAATCCCAAACCAGACAGTGGTGCAGCTGCTCAGGATGCTCTCTATGGTTCCTCTGTAGAAGGTGTTGAGGATGGGAAGTGGAAGATGAGCTTTCATCAGTCTTGTCACAAAGTAGAGACGCTGTTGGGCTTTCTTACTTATGTGGCTGGTGTTGAGGGACCAGGTGAGGTTCTCCGCTAGCTGAACACCACTCAAAGGGAGAGTCATCATGGGGGAACCATACTATTAGTATTACTAAGGCAAAACTTAGTAGTAGTATTATTGTTGTAGTACCAATGTACTACCATCATAGTAGTGTCCAAAAAGCAATTGAATCTATGAAAACCTGCTCTTGACCACCACTATAATTGAATTAGGTATTAATTCATTGAGTCCATTGTGTTGTTAATTAATGGAGAGTCATGCAGCATTTTATGTTCTCTGGGCAAAGCTTAGCTAACTTGGGGCTAACTAATTGGTCACCATATTAGTTTACATTCATAGCTAATCACTACATTTAGCCATAATTAATGTATATTCTGTACCAGCCATCATCTCAACTAATAATCATATTGATATGTGTTAAAGTTAGACTGGGTGCTTTATGTTGAGGTGGTGATGCATTGACATTGTGCTAGTCTAGTTTGCTCTTCTAACACACACATTGAGTTTGTAACGATACCAAACTTTGGACACTTTTTCATTTTCTCTGGCCTGTTCACCTCTCGCTCTACTAGGGATCGATACTGAAGTATCAATACGTCTGAACACTTTTCTTTTTAAAAATCAATAAAAAACCAATTGTTTTTACTCTACAGAGCCCACATCAGCTTGTACTGTCTGTTGCGTTTCTCCACAACTCTAAATTTTATTTTTAAATACAATATCACCACTTTTGGTTTAAATAAATCATTTTTATGCATTCATACATGCTTTTTATCTGGATTCTGACAGAAGCCTGAAAAGTTTTCTACTGATGATCATATAGCTTGATGTCCACATTTTACTGTTTATCATTGCATAAAAACCAAAATTAAGAGGGCCCAGAGTGGCTCAGTAGACTAAGGTGCTGTCACTATGATTTGAGGATTGTATGATTGAATCATTCTGCTTGCAATTGGCAGTCGGGGCCTGAGAGAGCAAAACTGGCTGTATTCTCTCTGGGTGGGTAAGATGGCACTCTTTACCCAGCACTACAAAGTAATGTTGGCTGGCTCATTCATCTGCCAAGTGATCCATCTGAACTGAGGATCCTGCGCTTGCATCCAAGTGGTATTAGTGGTATTGTCCTCTCTACATCAGCCACTTATAGTATAGCCAAGTTGTGTGACAGTAATACAGGAATCACAGCCAAATTCTACATTGAAAATTCGACATTGAAATGGCTTGTACCTTTAATCTGAGGTACTGAACATATCATGTAAACACTATTTGGCTGTTTGAAGTGAAAGGTTTGACCAAGAGCTCTGAAACTATAAAACTGAACTAAAGCACTATTGTCGTGGGTTGAGTGATCTGTGTCTAACTGAAATAGGATGCTACACTGTAGCTACTAGACTTCCTGAGAGATCTTCACCCACAGATTATCACTCTTTACTGGACAAGTGGAGAGACTCTAGACTATGGACTGTGGAAATTTAGCCTCAAACTGCATATGTGTTAGGTTGTATATGAAAACAACTGTAAGGAAACTATGTGGAGGATTCAAGATTGCACTCATAATGTTCATTCAATACAATTAACATCCTTTAACAACTGCTGTGACACATAACACGTTTATTCTCACAGTAACAATGGCATGATTACTATCCCCTCAGTTTAGCTGGACCTGGGACATGACTACAGGAGCGTATGAATGAGCATATTACGCTTAGATACAGAGGATGCTTGTCCTTCCAAGGCTCTGAGCCATCTGTGTGTGTGTGTGTGTGTGTGTGTATGTGTGAGTGTGTGAGTGAGAGAGAGAGAGAGAGAGGAGGGGGGAGAGAAGAAAGGGAGGGAGGCTAACCTTCTCTGGCCTGTTAGCATTTCCAGTTCTTCTATCTGTCCCTGCAGGGCTGGGCTACTGAGTGACCTCATTCAAAGTCTGTATACACACACACACACACACACACACATCGCATTAACACAACAGCATGGTAATCCTCTCACGGCCCGCTGCAAACACACCCAGGATTTTCAAATCAATTTCATTTCGCTCATCATGTCCGGCAAAGTACAGCAGAGAGACAGGGAGGGAAAACAGGCCATAATCATCAGCTTGTCTGTCTGCCTGTGTGTGTGTGTATGTGTGTTTGTGTGTGTGTGTGTCTGTATGTCTGTCTGTCTGTGTATCTCTGTGTGTGTGTGTGTGTGTCTGTATGTATGTCCGTCTTTCAGTCTGTCTGTGTGTGTGTGTGTGTGTGTGTTTGTGTGTGTGTGTCTGTCTGTCTGTCTGTTGTCAGCCTGATGTTTTCACTAAGAAAGTCTACAATTGCTAGCAATACTAGCGTATCTTTAAAAATTTAAATATGGTTAAAAAGTAAATTTCTGTTTATAATTGAATTCAAAACCATCTCAAATTTTCAACATGAAAACAAGGAAAAAACTTGAAATATGTCACTTTTTGTGTAATGAATGCTTGATGACCTGTAGAACCTTCTAGACTTTTATTTTGGGAAACAAAGTTAATGAAAAATTGTCAAAATAGAGGTTTCACAGCATGCTGATTGTGTACTTTTTATAGTTTCTGAAATTGGATTAATTTTAATTGAAAACATGTTAATGTAATTTTTTGTACGTTTTGTTGAGTATTTTGGCGAGATATGGCTTAGCAAGCTAGCTTTTAGCATTCACAATTTTAAAAAAGCACTCTTCACTGACAAATAAATAAAGACATTAAATAGAAATATGTATGTAAACAGTTATAGCTGAAGAAGTGGTAAATGAAGAAGTAGTAGCCTAAATTTCACACTATATACATTGCAGGGAGTTTTGCAGTCTCCAACAGAGGGCACTGTTTCATGACATAACATATCATACATCATACATGTATTGTGCATCCCTAAAAGCAACAAAAATGTAAGTTAAGTTGTGGCTGAAATAAACAAACACAATATTTACTTTGATTTATAATAAGTGTATTGTTTTAGTATCAAACATTGTGACACTACACTTGAACTAAATATCGTGACAATCCTAGTACAAAAGTGGGTTGAAATTCCACTAAAATGACAGTGTCTGTAGTGATTAGCTTAAGACTTTTATTCATGTGTTGACTCTGGATGTCATATTATAAAGTAAATAACTCTCTTAGACTTCATTAAAAGTATAATAAAAGGCATAATGGTCACCTAAAACAATCCATTTCCTCAGCCTTCAGTAAGTGACTCCTGGAGGAGAATGGAGAAGCGACTGAGTTAATTTGTATTGTAATTCAGTGGCTGTCGCGTTGCTATTCTTTAAAAAGTTTAACGCCCACTACTTTGCTTTTTTATTTCTTTTATCTGAGCGATAGTGTGGAATATTGGGAGTAATTCTGCGGGTGGTGCACTGGGTGAATCATGTGCGCATAGTCAGACTGAGATGGGTAATTGGAGCGTGGGTAGGTGTAATTAAGCTTTAATCCCGTTTTAGTTTAGCATGACGTAGTGGGGTAATGGTGCACATTAGACAGCTCTCTCAGTGAGCGCGAAATTGCGAGGGCTGGTAGAAAAGGAGGGGGTGCAGAAGGAATCACTAAGGAGTGAGAGAGGAAACGGATGAGGAGAGATTGAGAAGAATGGAAGAAAGAAACGTGTGATAAAAGGTTCGTTTAGTCTTCACAGTATTGACCTTTGTAGGCCAAAATGCAAATTAGTCTTCTAACCAATTAGTGAGTATTACTGTGTACATCCTGACCAATTAGACTGCATGCTACTCATAATGTCCGCATGTCTTCATCACATTTTGAAATGGCAAATTTTGTCCCATCTCGCAGTGTCTTTCTTTACCATTTTGCTTCCTGCAGAACAGTTTTTGCTTCAGCACCTTTTTGCTGCTTGACCAGAAATTACAGTTTTTGATTTTGTCATTTTCATTCCAGTCAAACAAGCATGGCACAAATGAAACAAATAGTTATTTAATCACAGTAAATAGAAAACATTCATTAATATATTCTAAACCATAGTGCTGAGAAATGTGGCCATGAAACCTCTAGTCAACATCTTCCTTTCCGTTCCAGCACAGGTTTCTCTTCAGTGAGTTCACATCAACGAGAACTCTGAAATGCATTGAAATTGAAGGCAACACCTGGTCCATATTCTTCTCCTCAACACTTTTCAAAGAAAAGTAATGCCCATGGTTTTACTGTGTGCATCCTGAACAATTACAGTGTACTTTCAGAAAAATCACCCTGGTAGTGATTTCGGGGTACTGGGCTAAAGTCTAGATGGGGACCCTCCCTGGATCCAAGGTTATTGTAGAGTTTCATTAACTTTCATTTAACTATTTACCATTAAGGGTTTCACTATATATCATTATTGATAATCATGATATTTAAAATATTATATTTTGATATTACTGGGACCCTGATCAGGATTAAGCAGAAGATGATGGATGGATGGAAAGTTTGATATCATGTTATTACTAATAATAATGCATATTATAAATAAATAAATTTTTGTAAAGTTACTGTTACAGACTAAAATAATTCATTAGTTAAAAAAAAGAAATACTTAAAGATTAATTTGACTGACCGTTATTATTATTATTATTATTATTATTATTATTATTATTATTATTATTATTATTATTATCAATAGATATTGTCATAATCTTTTTGTAGTCATGTAGAAGCTCTGATATTGTTATAGCCATATTTGCGAGATTAGTTTTAAGTTTTCAGTGTTATCATGTAAGCTGTATTACATATGGATAAGCCACACTGCTGCATATCATATAAATAAAACTAAAGTGAAAATAATGAAAATGATCTCTACAATAACAAATTGCCACTGTTTTTAAAATGTATTTTGGAGTATTTTTCTAACGTTAACATGCATAGTATATCAGGAGCCCTTGATCTCTTGATCAATCACAGTCATCTTACTGAACAAAATTCACGTCCTGTAGCCCTTGAGGAAAGAAATAACAGGAGAGCTGTAGAGCAGAACGAGGAGGTGGAGATGAAAATGTGATGGAGTTATAGAGAAACCAGATGGAGAAGCAAAGAAGAAAGGCGGCATGAAAGTGATATCCGAAGTGAATAGGCTTAAGAGCGACGGGTTACTTTTGACATGAAGAAAGCGAAGGATGGCGAAAGCCATTTTTGGTTGAAGGCTGAGAGAAATGCTTCAGCTTTGGTTTGTAGAGAAGCTTAGCTTCTGAAAAGGTGAGGAGAACCACGTTTGTGTCTGGTGGCAGCGCGTGACGAAGGACATTACATGGATTTCTCTGTGAAGAGCAAGCAGAGGAAAGTGTGTGAGATTGGTTTCTCTGAGAGAAAGTGGAGCTGAAGGTTCAGAAAGGTCAGTGGAGGGGTCAGGACCAGCATATGTCATCAGTTTTAATCCATGTTTCTTTCCTTTGGCTGCTCTGGGTCAAGCTTGAGATTAAGAAGCGACGGCCATAAAGAGGAAAAGCTAAGATTTACTCGCCAAACACCACCAGTCAAAGGTCCTGAAAAGAAGCAGCTCAGAGTGTTTCATTAGGAGGCCATGTTCTCTCGCTGTACTGAGCTGCTGCTGATGCTAATCTGAGCTTGGTCGTAATGGTTGTTTTCCATATGGAGCTTTAGCTACTAGGGATCAGGTAGACTTAGCTTTCATTTGAGATGATTAAAGGGAACCGATACTGTCAGGATCGATCAATCAACTTTCACTTCGTACCTTGAACATGTCTTCTTGTACAAACTGTGCTGGAAAGCTTATAGGTTCACAGTTGTGCTCAAGAACTCATTCCCAGATGAAGGGAATTATTTTAATTCATTCACAACAACAATCTGGGTGAGAGAACAGTTATTTCTTGTAGCTGACTTGCTGGATGCAAGTGAAATGGGCAGGCACGAAAAGCTTCTTGTCTGCAGTGGCACCAACAGCATTCTCCAAAATCTTAATTTAAGCATGTGTGGGATGTCCTTGACAATCAATTCAGCTTGGCCCAACGTTACAACTTTTACGACTGGAACATCTTGATGCAAGATACAACCGGACACCCTCAGAGGTCTTGCAAGGTCAACGCCTTGATGGGTTGTTTTGGTGGCACAGCATATTAAGCATAATGGTTTGGTTCATCATTGTAGATGAACTTCATTCATCTCTGGTCATCTATCCACTGTTGTCCAAATATTAGGCTGGGGAACCGGCAGTGACACTGACCATTGATGAAGAGCTAGAGGGTGACTTGCTTACAAAAACAGTGTAAGCAAGTTGGAGCTACAAGAGCGAGGTCTCTGCCAACGAGTGCATTAACACCGTACTTTTAGAGATTTAAAAATAGATTATCTCTGGATTAGGCATCTACTTTTGGTCACAGGTAGAACATAGGACCGTTAATTGGTCCACTTGCTTCATTGGCACAGTTGGAACGTCTATCAGCTCTAGCTTCCCCCCTTCTCACGTCTATGTGTGTGTGCATGTACCCTTGTCTGTTCTTTGATTAAACTGAGAAATTTATCCTGGATTTGGGTCAAGAAGTGGGTTGCCCCAATTTCCCGCTCGTTCAGCGAGAGAGCCCGGCAATCGACAGTTCTGCTCTGCCTTTTCTTCTCTCTCTCTCTCTCTCTTTCTCTTTCTTTTTCTCCCCACTATCCTACAAAAAGTGGTAACCTCTGCAACAAACACGCAGCGGTTTCAAGTGCTTATTATTCTGCCCAATAGTGGCACCAAAGTGCTTTGTAAATACGAGCGTGCTCATTGGCTTTTTATGAGGCTAAACCAGGGTTTAAAGCGAAAGCCGAGCACTCACTCTGACTCAGTTGTTTTTTAACAGCGGCAGATTGAGAGGGTACAATTCACTCTGGAAAGTGAAAACACATAGTTAAGGGGTGCATTAGAAAAGGCAGAGAGCAAGAAAGGAAGTCACAGAATTGCTAGGAACATGAATTTGGGATCATTTTAATATTTGAGGATAATAAAATGAGTCAACCACATTGTAAGAAAGAAGTGGGCCCAGAAAACACTCATTTATGTTTATGACATTTGGCAGGCAGGTGCAGAATGTACGTTCTGGTAAATGTATATACATTGCAACGTCCAGTGCTTGGCATTTGGGTGACCTAAGCACTAATGCTGTTTGGCCCCCTACTCCCCCTGCCCCAAACCCATCTCTTCCACACCCTTACCCACCCCGTTAGGGTGAAGTCCACTATTTCAAGTTCATGATTTGGGGGGGTCAGGGTTATTTACAGCTGCTAAAGTTGTACACCAGAAAGCTTGTGCTTGGGTGCCCTGTATGTGGACTTGGCCCTCCTTGGGGGCGAGGGGTGTAGCTGCAGACTTTTTTGGTGCCCCCACAGGCACTTGGGGCCCCAAATGCAGTGCATGATCCACGGAGCGCCAGCTCTGGTAACGTCCTGCCACCTAACCAAAGTGGGGAATGAATTGAATGTTGAGAATCATCAACACAATATCTCTGAATTCATTATTACGGCATACATAATATGTTGAAATGCTTAGAATTCACGGGTAGAGGTACACCAATCAGCCAGAATTTGAACCTCTAAATGGGGAACATCGTGGCATTGTGGTTAAGGAGCCATCCTTGTGACCAGGGTGCTGTTGATGGGGCATTGCTTTGTGCACACTTCCCCCTGTATGTGCTCACTAGTGTGTGGATGAGTGGTTCCTATAAAATAGGTTAAATTTGGAGGGCAAATTTCTCTGATGTTCCACCAAGTCACAAATGTGTTCTGTGGCAAGACATTAAGCCCTGTAGGTTGGAACATTTCCTGTTCCAGGACATCCCATAAATGCTCAGATTTAGATTTAGAGGACTGTTTGGACCATTGAGGCAGCCATGTTCTTGGCACAGCTGATTCAATCCCCAGAACAATAGGACTTCTCCTAATAGTGCAACTCCAACTGCTCCCTGGGTGCCACTGATAATTGGACAACCTACAGTTCAGGGCAAGTTTATGCTCACTTGCCTGGAAAGTTGGGTTCGGTTTGTTCTATGCAGGGAGGGCAGAGGTCAAATTCCTATGCATAGTGAAAGCTCTCTTCCTTCTCCCATTGCTGACTGGGAGCACATCACAAGCCATGCAGCAGGACTCTGTCAAAGTGAGTCTTTGCCTTTATCTTTATCTTTGCATATTTGTCTCCAGCATCCAGAGTCTTGTCAACAATCTCTTTCCCAGACCTTCACATGCATTGTTGAGATGAGATACAAGGGTTTCCAGTAAATTGGTCAGGCCTTGTAAACCCAAATGCTTCATTATGCCTCCACTATGAGGGCCACTTTGACATACTTATCTAGCCTTTTGTACTAGATGAGATTAATAATGACCAGCATGTAAATGCCACAGGTAATCTATTCTTAGCCCATGCTGATTGCTATTTTGATGACAATCTCTGATTAACCAAGCTTTTCTTCACTCATGCTGTTGATGGTGTGACGCTTCCATGCAGTCATTGTTTATATTAAAACCCACTCACAGTGTCTCATAGTGTCACTCTCCCACATCTTTATTAAGCTGCCAGCAAAACAAACTCTTGGAAAAATCAGAAATGGCTTTATTATAGCTCTTAGCAAATTGACGTGGTGGACAGCTTTCTACGTATATACTGAGTTATTCTTGGTGCAGTCACAGAGCCACAGCTGGGAAAGGCCAGTCTGTTTGACTGCTCAAACTACTGAAGTTTGAGAGCCCATCTGATTGGTGACACATGGCCAGTCTGATCATCGTGCATCAGACTTCTGTTTATAGCTCATTGGAAAAATGTGGAAAAAAGTGAAGGATATAAGAATATGTCCCTAATTAATCAGTCAAAAGGCCAAGAATTGACATAAACAATATGTCCAAATATTTGTGTACACCTCCGCACTAGAATCGTTAATGATGGGTGCAATGTCCAACATTTTTGGGATGAGTTGGGGATGAGGTTATAACATAAGGAGTGCAATCAAATCCTCACAGCAATGCTCGAAAATCTGGCAGAATGCCTTTCCTGAACAGCAGAGATGTTTGCTCCAACAAAAGAAAGATAAACTCATTTTTTATGTCCTTAATATCAGGAGAAACGAGTGTTCCAATACTTTTGCCCATGTGGTTGAATGAACTGCATTTCAATGTACCATAAACACCACTGAATATAACTGCATTGAATGTAACATACAGTGCCAGTCAAAAGTGTGGACACACATTCTCATTCAGTGTTTTTATTTATTTTATTTTCTGACAGAACACATAAGGAATTATGTAGTAAACTTAAATGTGTTAAACAAACCAAAATATGTTTCAGATTTTACGTCAAAGTAGACACACAACTGATGTCTCAAACACATTAAGAGCCAAGAAATGCAAGTCATGCACTCTTGACAAGACACAGCTGTTAACTGAAAGCCATTCCAGGTGACTACCTCATAAAGCTGACTGAGAAAATGCCAAGAAAGCTGGCATCTAAGAAAGAGGTGCCTACTTTGAAGAATGTAAAATATAAACATATTCTGGTTTGTTTAAGACTGTTTTGTTTACTTAATAATGACATATGTATTTCTTCATAGTTTGAATGACTTTAGTATTAATCTACAATGCAGAACATTCTCAAATAATGGCCAGAAGGTGTGTCCAAACTTTTGACTCATACTCTAACTCAGAGTACATATAATGTCATTCATCATGTAATGAAAATAAACAGCATAATCACTATTGCTATTATTATCTATTATGTTCCCCAAAATATGCTAATATGCTAATGCTAGCTCAAGTACATGAAAGCAAGAATTGGTGAGATTCTGGTCAAAACATGTTCTTACTGCAATTTAGCCAGTTCTAACAGTTCCTCAATGCCTGATTAGTCCAAGTGCGTTTGAATTTCATTTAGCTGGTAGTTAAATTCTGAAGGAGGCGGCTTGGAAATAACTGGTGTCCACAGTATTTAAAGGGCCCAGGATACTGTAGGATACTGATGATGTCTGATGTTTATAATTCATATTTTCTTTATCCATTAGAATCAAACAAGCTGTTGTATTTCAGTGTGAAATGGGTGGTGCCATAGACTGAATAGGCTGGTATATGTAAACGCAAACATTTTG
The DNA here is from genome assembly GCA_036984385.1 of Crenuchus spilurus. Classification (NCBI taxonomy): domain Eukaryota; kingdom Metazoa; phylum Chordata; class Actinopteri; order Characiformes; family Crenuchidae; genus Crenuchus; species Crenuchus spilurus. Next base: position 21,881 of record BRDA01059221.1, read on the forward strand.
TGACATCACAAAAACAGGAAATTGGAAATGGTCTGTTTTTGTATTGCATAAAGGTGCTTAAAGTGTAGAATAGTACTAGTGCTAAGAAAAATGAAACGTGGGAAGACTTGCAATGCAGAAAAGTGCCGTGAGAAGAATTGGCGTTAAATGAATGTTCTCCAGCTCAAACCCCGGGGAGATGTGCTGCTCCAACACGCCAGAGCGAACTCGATAATTAACTGATGAGTTGATCAGGTGTGCAGGCGCAGAGTTGGCCAAGCTTTATGCTAATTGTTGTGGCTGATGACTTCACAGCATCCCAAATTCAGGATCCCACCTTTCATTCACGGAGAATATACTATATATACACTATGTGTCCAAAAGTTTGTGGACACCCCTTCTGATGAATGTATATTGCTGTCACAGATGTGCAAATGCACACATATAAAAAGCTCCTCAGCATTGAGCAACTGTTCTCTGCTTCATTCAATACTTTTGGGATGAGTTGGTGGAGTTAGATTAGTTTGGGGTGGAGAGCATCCAAAATCCTGACGCTCTTCATTTAATAAGAAACAATGAATGGGAAGGTGTCCCAATACTTTTATTTTAAGCTATATAGCAGAAAACATTATTAAATATGATATTAAATAATTAAATAAGATATTAAATAGAATACTTTATAACCATATTCAGCACTTACAGATATGTCGTCTCTACAGCTTTAAGGACTTTATAACTAATAGTGATGATACTAATCATAATACAGTGTTGGTATTATTATAAACAATAGTCGTCATTTCATATACTCTACACTGGACAAAAGTATTTGGACACCTGCTCATTATTATCCTACTTTTGTTTGAGTATCTGTCTTTATTGTCCAGGGCAGACTTTCTGCTTGATTTTGAAGCATTGCTTTGAGGAGTCAACTGCAATCAACCACAGTGTCAGGATGTTGGATGATCACCACCTCCACCTCATCCCCAACTTCTCCAAGTCATCCCAAAAATCCTGGATGGAGCAGATGACACAGTTCCTCAATGCTGTCGGGTTTTATACCCCTTTAGCCCACAGCTGACATTAGACGTGGTGCAAGTAGGTTCATGTTTGGTCCTATTCTTTTGGCAGTACTTCTCTACAAGGACGAGCTGTAAAGGGGTGTCCACCAACGTTTGGACAAGTGTATGTAAGATGAGGTGGGCACCACAGGTTGACCTGGGTAGTTGTCCGATGATGGAAATGATGCCGGCTGGCTGGAGATCGGTGCTGAAAGCAGGAATGTGTGAAGTGTGAGTGCAGAGCTGCTTGGTTCCAGCAGGGTTAAGTGGATTATAAAGCCCTATGGTTATCCTGTCAGCCATGACCGACTACGCCAAAGAGGATTTCATCAAAACGCTTATTCACTCAACACTGCATAGGCACGCTTGCGTTCCCACTCATACATGAGCATCAAATTATTACCCCATTCACGTCAAAAGGCATCATTTGTGCCATGTTCCTTTAATGTATTCGCTTATTTTATTTATTTACTTATTATAGGCTCGATTGTGAGCCGGTGTGGATGATGCAGAAGAGGATTATGGTCTCGGTGCTACCTGAGCGCTTTCTTAATCTGCGGATTTCAATCGTAAATCAGCCGGCTTTCCTCCCGACGCACCCGTGCAAGGGGCGGAGATGCGCCGGCCCAAACGAGCGTGCAAATTTGATTGAGTTCCTAATGAATGGCTTCTCCCTCCCACCTGTTAGGCCTCATATCGTCTGATAACCACTTTAACGGTGTGACCAATGGGCTGCCATGGGCAGTTTCATGCTCAGGACTGAGCCAGATGTAATAAGGTTTACTTGACCTTCAACCTCCTCCAGGTGTTCACTTTCAAATGTCTTGTTTTTATCCAGCATTCTTTGTGCTAGCTGTTGTAATAAAGCACATTTTCACAGTTTAGTTCAGTTTTAGTATATTTGTGAGGACATTGCATTGACATTACATCAGTAATACTAATCCTAATCCTAATCCTTACCTCAAGTCAGGTTCAGGTCTCTCACCTCTTATTTAGGTACGTTTATGTTTCATCTGCCTAATTATCTATCTGTCCAGCCATCTATTCATCCATCTGTCCAGCCATCTATCCATCCAACTGTCCATCTATTTATCCTCATAACCTTAATGTCAGTAAGCTGAATGTTTTATCTCCCAAAAAGTTTCCGGCAGCTCTGGTTCTAGATAGACTTTACCTGGGGTGGGGGAGTGGGGGGGGGGGTTGGGTTAATGTGTGGGTTACTGAATATCTGTCTGCAGAGGAGCAGAGGAATCCTTGAGTAAATAAACGTTGGTGTAGGCCGGGTCCCTAGCAGAGAAAAAAGTGGAGGCCTCCAGCACAGGCCCAGGTTTGTGATGAAAACATATGTCCTATACATGTCCTTATTTCTACATGTCATGCCTGTATTATTATTATTATTATTATTATTATTATTATTATTATTATTAAGACATTTGGTCCCATAAAAGTGATGAATACAAGACCACACTCACATGCAGAATGACGCTAATGAGAGTGATGTGATTAGTAGCACTTAAATTTTGGCGAATCATTTTGCAGGAGGATTAGGTAATGCTGAGAGAGAGAGAGAGAGAGAGAGAGAGAGAGAGAGAGAGAGAGAGAGAGAGAGAGAGAGAGAGAGAGAGAGAGAGAGAGAGAGAGAGAGTGTAAAAGGTGACGTAAGGTCCTTTCTCCTTTTATGTAGTCATCTGGACCTCAGATTATTGTTAATCTGCTGGTCTTTAATTTTCCCCCCGTCCCGGGTCAGCCTGTGGTTTTGGAGCCGTGTGACAAAAATAGAAGGAAAGACTGGAAACATCTGACTATTGACTGGAACTTAAACAGGTTGCACAGCTGAAGGGTAAATGCCTGCTGAGATCAGGTCGTCACATCTACAGACACAGACCTGCCAAAGAGAAGTTCAGGAAAGTTCACAGTGGGTCACTATATATGTGGGCCCCTGAGATTTGCTGGAGGATATTCCAGCCCCTGGACCGCAATTCATCAGGGATCCTCCATCTGCCATTCTCATGCTGGGGGAATCTTCCTCTTCCAGACTGACGGATATCAGAAGAACCTCCCTCTTATGGAGTGATGCTTACTGGGCGAACCTCCCTGATTCAGACTGATGGATGGTTGTGAAACCTCCCTCCTCTAGACTGACAGATACAAGTAGAACCTCCCTCCTATCAATTAATACTCATTGGAGAAACCTTTCCCTCCAGTTCTCAGAAGGGTCCACCTTCTGTCAAACCGCCATTCTAGACCAAAACTTTCCTCTCTGGACTGATGTTTGGTGTGGACATCTGCCCCTCTGGACTTACATTCACTGAAGCAACCTTCCCGCTCTAAACTGATGTTTGCTGGGGGAACCTCGTGCCCCTCCTGGGTTATAACGTTGGTGTTTGTTAGCAATGTTAGCCTCACGTCTCCTGTTCTAAACATTTGAAGCAAACTATCCAACTCTTGAATCATAATATAAGATTACCTATAACATCAGAGGTTTTAGGTTCTACCTTCCATTCCAGTCTTTGGCACTTGTCTCAGAATGTCTCCATATTCTGACTTAAGTTGCACTTATTGGGGACAAATGAATGAAAGAGTCCATTTCTGAATGAATTTTCCAAAAGAACCCGTTTAACCGTCTGGTGGCATGACATTAACAAAATTCTGCAAAAACACTTATATAACTGTGAGAGAAGCATAATTAAGGAGTAACACATTTTTCACTGCGAGTCAGATCACTGCACTTTGTTTTCTGCCTACTCATGTGATCTGTCATTCTTACCATAATGATATGGAAAGTCTGGACATGCCAATGGAGGATTAGTGGCCTTGTAATGTGTAAAAATGCCCATTTTGTCTCTATAAACAAAGAACCTCTCACCTGAGTGTTTACACCTATCTCATGAATATCCAACATAGGAACCACTCAATGAGTGAAACAGAATGTCACCTCACACTTGTTAATTAATTAGAAATAAAACCATATACAATTTCTAAACACTGTAATGACCAGTGTGTAGCCAACACCTCTGTTCATTCAGTTTTGATCTCCAAAGTCACAATATATCAGCACATCTGAAAATAGGTTTTTGGAAAGTCTAAGTTTAGAGCAGATGTAACCAAAATATAAATTTGACACTCTTACTGTTTGATACTGTTGTTGCTGAGTTTGTGCTGAACAGAAGTCTGTGTAACACTTTGTAAAAAATAATATAAGACAGGTACAATTTCTAAAAAAAGTAAAAGCATGTCAGGAGGGGCGAGATGCCTGGTGAGGAAGCCACACAATGCAGCAGTAGCCAACACAAGTGAAAAAAAAAAGAACCTGACAGCTGATTTTTGTTGTAAGTAGTTGTATATCAGCTTCATTTAATCTCTATTTTTACCTGTATATGTTCACATTTACAGCCTGTGTTAACATTTTACATCTTAAAACTGTGTTTTGTAGTGATTTTTTAGTTTAAATATAAAAGTGATTTTATGTTTGTGAGAATTTTTGGTCCACTGTGTTGAAACAGTTTGTCAGAATGTTAAATTGTTGGGTCTTATGTGTGATGAAGATACTATGTGTTAGGGAGATGAATGTAATGCACAGAGAGAGAGAGAGAGAGAGAGAGAGAGAGGGAGAGAGTGCCTGCAGTAAATGCTGAAGAGCTTGCAGGATGAACACTGGATCAGTCGGCTGCGAAAACCAGATGCTGTGAATTTAAATCCAGCTCAGGCTCTGACTGCTGTGGGTCCTGAGCGGATCTTCAGCTGCTTCCAGAGCTGGTGGAGGGACTCAGCCTCCCTCACACAGCCCCAGCTCACAGGGGTCACTCTCAGTGCCACGCAGTGTCGTTTGTGAGAGCAGGTGTGGCTGAATGACTGTGACTGTGTGCTGGATGTGTGTGCGTATGTGCTGCCATATTAACCCTTGGGAGCCTTTGGCTGTTTTGGATGGTTTTGATCTAACACATCCACAATGTTTACCATGCCAATATTTGGCATCTGACAAGTATTTTACACTTTGCCATATTGTGTCAGCTTAAAATATAGTTTTTTGGAAACAAGTTTTTGTTTTTAAGTTCTAACAACATCATGGAGGTTGATAAACACAGACCATGGTGGGTGATATACAGAGTGGTATCTAGAACATGGTAGGTACACCTACTTGATGGTATGTAGAATTGGTAAAAGAGTTTAGTGAAGTTCTTTGGGAATGGTAGATATTGAGTGTCATGGAGCTCATAAAGGACGTTAGATGCTGAATGTGTTGGTGCTTGTACAGGATGGTAGAGGCTGAGAGTTGTGGAGTTCTTTCAGCACCGTAGACACTGAGCATCGTGGATTTTGTGCATGACAGTAGACACTGAGCGTGGTAAAACTCATTCAAGACAGTAGATGCTGAGCATGGTGGAGCTCTTTCAGGAAGGTGGAGGTTGAGTGTGGTGGAGCTCGTACAGAATGGTAGACATTGAGTGTCATGGAGCTCATACAGGATGGTAGATGCTGAGCATTGTGGAGCTCTTTCAGGATGGTAGACATTGAGTGTCATGGAGCTCGTACAGGATGGTAGATGCTGAGCATGGTGGAGCTCTTTCAGGAAGATGGAGGTTGAGTGTGGTGGAGCTCATACAGGATGGTAGATGCTGAGCATTGTGGAGCTCGTACAGGAAGGTGGAGGTTGAGTGTGGTGGAGCTCTTTCAGGATGGTAGACATTGAGTGTCATGGAGCTCGTACAGGATGGTAGAGGTTGAGCATGGTGGAGCTCTTTCAGGAAGATGGAGGTTGAGTGTGGTGGAGCTCATACAGGATGGTAGATGCTGAGCATTGTGGAGCTCGTACAGGA
>BRDA01059224.1:0-11631 GCA_036984385.1 Crenuchus spilurus
TATATATATATATATATATATATATATATATATATATATATATATATTAGGGGTGACCTGTAATAGTCGCTGATTTGACTATTTGATTCAGAGGACCCCTATTCGGCTATGAACCATTCTGACTGTATGTGGCTGATCAAGGCTGCTGCTAAGCATTAGTTGTTACAAAAAATGTCTTTGTTTTCGTTATATATAGCCTTTTGTCAAATAAAATCATCCTAATTTCTGTTAATAAAAATTTTTAAATGATGTGTGCGCATTAATAGGCTCCTTCCTTACTACACATTAATAAATCACCCCCTGCAGTCGCACAATCCAAATGATCGGAGCTGAACACGCTACAGGACCGTCAGCATTTGCTGGTGTATTGGCTCATGATGGCTACTAAAAAAACGTCCAAAGTGTGGGAGTATTTTGGAAAAGATGAACCCAAGAAAGTAAAGTGCAAGTTATGTCATCAACGTCTTACATGTCACAGGACAACGACCAACATGGCATATCATTTAAAACGGGTAAGGCGAAAAAAAAAAAAAAAACAGTTCAGCCTTTTGTCAATGCGGGCATCGAATAAAACACATATTAGACGAAGTTAGCCAACTCATTTCCCAACTGAAAATTATTTTAAAGATATAATGTTGCTAAATGAAAGATAAAGGCACTTTTTGTTGTTTTAAAAGCTGTTTTATTCCTGTTTTATGTGCACTTTTCTGATGTTCGATATGCGCACTGATGGTGACTTTTTTGTTAACGTTCTCTCCGGTTTCAGTAAATAAATAAATAAAAGCTAAATAAAGCCAACCTACCATGTTTATTCATTTATCTGAGTGTTTTAGGTTTTTCCTTTGAAGTGGAAAAAAGTCCCGAATGAGAACGAGGATCCCGTTTACGGTGCTATAGAAAAAAAATCTGATTCGACTATTAGTTGACTAAAGGGAAAATCTGATGAATCAGATTCACTATGAAAATCCTTACCTGAAGACACCTCTAATATATATATATATGAGAGAGAGAGAGAGAGTGTGAGAGAGAGAGCAACCACTAGAAAAAAATTTCGCCTTTCACTTTCAACTAAAATTGAATATAGTTTCAACAAAGAGCGTGGACGTTTTTCAGCGTCTTTTGCTTGGTATGCTACATTTGTTATCTACATTAGCTTTATAGTTTCATTGCAAATCTATTTGAAATCATTAAATAAACAAACAAACATTGGACACCGAACATGTCTTGGCTGATTGAGAGTAAGAAAAGTACTTGAATTGATTGGCTAAACTATTCATTTTGTCAACACATTACTGGACTGTAAAAGCTAATATGTTAGGTTAAAAAAGAATCACTGTCTGTATGTGAGAGAAGATATCTCCATATGTGACAGGTACAGTCCAGTGACATTCCACCAAGCAAAGGAACAAGCTCTGTCAAACCAAACGAGGTGACAGCCCGACAGCGAATTCATCATTTTAAACTGTCATCATGTAACTCTGACAGTGGACACAGCTGAGGCTGAGGGAGAGAGATTTTTCCCCCAGACTGAATGCAGTAGAGCTGCAGAGTTATTCAGCATGAGGGAATTCGGACTGATTCACCTCGTGGGCAAAGTCACTCTTACTCTCTCAGCTGCCTTGTGTCACGCAAGCCTGGTACAACACTGCAGTAGGAGATACTTTACTGTCCCCGTGGGAAAATAATTTTTCTCTGAATCATTTGGGTGTGAAGAAACACATATATATCTGCAACAGTAACACCTTATACACTCCACTAACCACTTTATTAGAACCCTTATCTTGCACATATTGTCACTTACAGAAACCCCAGCCCTGTATGTCCACTCTGGTCACTTTAATAGAAACAAATACTTTGTATGCCCACTCACTAGAAAATTGTACACACACTTCCAATATACAATAGCCCTGTATAAACTGTGGAGACATTCAAGTTCCAGAGAATAACCATTTCCCATGACCTGAAATGGGAGATGAACATCAACTCCATCCTCAATAGGGCCCAGCAGAGGATGTATTTTCTACACCAACTCAGGAATCATGGACTGCCACAGGAGCTGTTGAAACTGTTCTACACTGCAATCATCTAAACTGTATTGTGCTCTTCCATCACAGTCTGGTTTGGAACTGCCACAAAACAAGACAGGGACAGACTGCTGAAAACAGTAAAGATAGAAGAAAATATCATGGATGCTCCCCTGCCCAGCCTCCAGGACTTATACACATTAAAAACCAGGAAAGGGGCAGAGAAGATTATTACAGATTCCTCTCACCCTGCATACAGCCTCTTCCAACTTCTCCCCTCCTGCAGGCACTACAGATCCACAGATTCATAGAATCACATATTGTGATTTATTAGAAACACCAACCTTGTGCCCTGAGTGGTTCAGTGGAGTCAGGCGCTTATACTATGATCTGAGGATTGTGAGCTCAAATTCTGGTCATGCTGCTTGCCATCAACAGCTGGGGCCAGAGAGAGCAAAATGCCATTCTCTATTTGGGTGGGGAGATAGCAATGCGATGTCCACTTGCTCAGGTGTCTGCCAGTTGATCCATCAGAGTTGGAGATATTACGCATTCCTCTGAGCACATTGGCTGTATGGTGATGAAGTATCAGCAGCAATTAGAAAAGAGGAAGTGGCTGAATTCACATGCATCAGAGGAGGCCTGTGCTACACTTCACCCTCTTAAAGTTAGGGACATTACAAGTGACTGAGACAGTCCTAATGGATGAGTGGGTCGGTTGACTACCACTACATTAGAAGGAAATTTTTTTTGGGGGGGGCCTTACCCTACCTACAATGTTGGCAGATGGGTGTTAATTACTGATGACTAATTGGCTTATGACTGATAATTGACTAATTGGATGGAAGGTGGCACCCCTCCAGACAAACAGGTATATTTCATCCAGATTTCATCACTCTATCTTCACTATAATTAAACTTGTTCATGATTATTTGGGTAAAGAAGCAAAACAGGACACAATGTAGGTGAATTTACTGGTCACATAATAAGAAAACCTTTGGTGTAATGAGAGACAAAAAGATAAGAGAAAGATTCAAGATTCAAGATTCCAGAGACTTTATTGTCATTGTCAAAGAAGGCAACAAAATTGTGTGTGGAGTACAACACTCAGTGGTAGTAGTAGCAGATTTTCAAGTAAAGTGCATAGGTAAAAGTGGTCAAGGGACAGTACTTGCCCCCCCCCCCCATCCCACTTAAAGTGCAACAAAGGTTATTTAGTGCAAAAAAAAAAGAATGCTTCCTAGCCCCACACATACATCTTACGAAAAGCTCCCCCCCAGACATACATCTTACAAAAATATAAATAGGTGCACAGCTCCCCACCCCACTATAATAAGTAGCCCCAATAATTAAATAACCCAATGTGTTAACAGTCTTGTGAATTCAAAAGTCTTATAGCCTGGGGGTATAGGCCTGTCTTTTAGTCCGGCTCTGTAGGGACCTATATCTTCTACCTGAGGGTAGCCGTTGAAACAAGGGATAGGCAGGGTGGTGGCAGTCGCGCAGGATGTTTTGCACACTCCGCAGCGTGTGGTGTAGATGGTACTTATCTCTGGGAGAGGTGCTCCAGTGATTTTCCCTGATGTTTTCACCACGTGCTGGAGTGCCTGCTGGTCTGCTTTGGAGGAGCTGGAGAACCACACCAGGAACCCATATGTCAGAACACTGCTGATGGTGCAGTTGTAGAAGTTCACCAGCAGTGGTCTTTGGATGTGGTAGCTCCTCAGCTTTCTCAGGTAGAAAAGGCATTGCTGGGCCTTACCAACTGCGGAGGCAATGTGAGTGCCCCAGGACAGGTCCTCTGCCATGGTCACCCCTAAAAATTGAAAAGTGCTGACCCTCTCCACCACCTCTGAACCGATGAAGAGGGGTCTGTGATGTTCGGGTTGTTTCCTCCTAAAGTCCAAAATCATTTCCTTGGTCTTTTTGGTGTTTAGAACCAGGTTGTTGCTCTCACACCATGAGGCCAGATGTTGCACCTCTGTCCTGTAGTCCCTCTCGTCGCCATTGGTGATGAGGCCGAGGACGGTGGTGTCATCTGCGAACTTGACGATCAGGTTGGAAGGAGAAGAGGCAGAGCAGTCATGGGTGAACAGGGTGTAGAGCAGAGGGCTTAACACACACCCCTGAGGCGCACCGGTGTTAATGGAAAGAGTGGAGGAGATGTTGTTGCCCACTCTGACCCTCTGTGTACGTTTAGTGAGGAAATCTACAGTCCAGTTGCACAGGGTGGTGTTAAGTCCCAGTTGGTGGAGTTTGTGGCGGAGTCTGTAGGGCCGAATGGTGTTGAATGCCGAACTGTAGTCCACAAAGAGGAGACGAGCGTAGGTGTTTTTGTGCTCCAGATGTTCCAGCAGTGTGTGGAGCACGATGGTGATGGCGTCCTCTGTGGAGAGGTTTTCCCTGTAGGCGAACTGATGTGGGTCGTGTGATGGTTTAATTGCAGCTCTGATGTGTTTTATGACCAGTCTCTCCATGCACTTGGTGGGAATGGGAGTGAGTGCCACAGGTCTGTAGTCGTTAAGACCTGTGACATGGGACTGTTTGGGAAGGGGGACTATTGTGGCAGCTTTGAAGCAGGCTGGGACCCATGAGGTGGACAAGGAGATGTTGTAAATGAAGGTGAAGACGTCTGTGAGCTCCGCAGCACAGCCCTTGAGCACTCTGCCCGGCACTCTGTCCGGCCCTGGTGTTTTCCTGATGTTTATGCTGCAGAGAGCGCACCTCACCTCGTGTTGGGTCAGGACTGGGGCTGGGGCCTTGGAGAGGAGGGGGGGGGCAGGGTCTGTGTTCTCCCTGTCGAAGCGGGCATAAAAGACATTTAAATCCTCCGACAGGGTGGGACTGTTGGCTGGGGTAGATGGTGATTTCTTTTTGTAGTCAGTTATGGCCCTGATGCCCTCCCACACCTGCCTGGGATTCGATGTATCGGCGAATCTGGCCTCGATGCGCCTCCTGTGTTGTTGCTTGGCAGAGTTGATACCCTTCCTCAGCGCAGTCCTGGCCCTGCTGTATGCCTCCTGGTCGCCAGACCTAAAAGCACCTAGCTCTGATGAGCTGCTGAACCCTGTGTGTCATCCAAGGTGGAGTGTTAGGAAACACACGGCTTTGTCTCCATGTTGTGACATTGTCCACACAGAAACAGATGTAGTCTAAAACAGAGGTGGTGTAATTGTCCAGCATCTCCCGAGTTACTGTGCCCTGCTCTCTGAAAACATCCCAGTCTGTGTGGTGGAAACAGTCCTGGAGCATAGGAACAGCGTTCTCTGGCCATATTCTCACTGTTCGGACGGTGGTCTCATCACTGTTGATCTTGGGTGTATACTGTGGGTGCAGCGGAAGAGAGAGGTGGTCTGACAGACCCAGGTGAGGGTAGGTCTGGGCTCTATAAGCATCTGCTACATTAGTATACACCTGGTCCAAAGTTCTATTCCCTCTGGTAGCACATTTGACATTTCGGTGGAATTTGTGCAGAACAGATTTTAAGTCCGCATGATTGAAGTCCCCAGCTGCAATAAAAACACTGTCTGGGTGTACTACGAGGCAGTTGTTGATGCTACTGTGTACTTGTGCTAGTGCTAGCTTAGCATTAGCGTCCGGTGGAATGTAAACAGCACAAATGTAAACAGCAGCAAACTCACGGGGGAGATAGAATGGTCGGCACTTTAGCAGTAAAAGTTCTGCGTCTGGACTGCACAGCTTATCCACTACCGTGCTATTGGTGCACCAGGAGTTGGCGATGTAGATGCTCAGGCCCCCGCCGGTTTTCTTTCCCGAGTCCGCTGTCCTGTCGGCTCGGTAGACGGTGCGGCCCGCCAACTCTATAGCAGCATCTGGAGTGGAGCTGTCTAGCCAGGTTTTGTAGAAAATCATGAAGCAGCAGTTGTTCAAGGTTTTCAGCGTGGACAATTGCAGTCGAATCTCGTCCATCTTATTCCTGATTGACCGCACATTAGAAAGGAAGATGGTAGGAACCGGTGGTCTGAATGGCCTAGCTTTCAGCCTCGCCCAGACGCCCGCCCGCTTGCCTCTCTTCTGTCCCCGCTCACAGCGCTTCCTCCTCCGGCTCGCTGCTACGTGTGACCCGGTTGGTGGTCTGATGATCTCCAAAGGAATGGAGAAGTGTCCGATTGGCAGGTACTGCGCACTGTGATTCAGTTGTAATAGTTTAGTCCGACTGTATTGTAGTGCAAGGTTGCTATAACTGTGCGTAATAATAAAAACTATCACCAAAATAACATAAAAACTACTAAAAAGGTTGATACTCCGGGGCCGCTGCATCTCTGCGCGCCGCCATCTTTGGATCGTCCAATAAGAGCAATAATGGGATGAGTAATTGTGTGAAGTGCATTCATTCATTCATTCACATTACCAGGCTCTAAGTGACTCAAATCTGATTTGTTGTCTGTCTGGACATGTAAAATCTGAACTTTTCAAATCATATTTGGCCCTACACTGGATAAGTATCCTATTTGTGGACGTAAAAGTGAATGGTTCAATTGGATTTCATGTGTCTTTGCCTGCATGCATGTGCTTAGTGCTAAGCCAGGCTTCTCTCCCATGTCCACTCATCTCTCATGCAGCAGAGCCAGCTACAGCTACAAATGTACAGTCAACCAGCTGTTCACCGTCCTCCAGAGCAAAATGTGATGCACACATGAGCTGCTAACATGTTCAGTTTTAATAAAATGAATTGTCTCACAAACAGGGTTGCCAGGTCCCATGAAAAATTTCCAGCCCAATGTGTGATAGAAACCTGCACAAGCTGAACCTCTAAATGCATTTCAATAAGCTTTAAAAAAATGTTTTACTTAGTCATGTATTTTTTTCTGCTCTATTTTCTACTGTTGAAGCATTTTGTATTATTATTATTATTATTATTATTATTATTATTATTATTATTATTATTAGTAGTAGTAGTAGTAGTAGTAGTAGTAGTAGTAGTAGTAAATATCACAAAGTAAGAGGAAAAATATCTAATTGTAAAGGCTTTGTTGTACAATTAAATAATCTTTTTCTCATTCCTCTCAGCTGTTCACTGCATGTTTTTAGCTTCTTAGTGCCCCTGTTGTATTAGACTATTGATTCCTTTTCTACTGTGATACATTAAGAGCTTTCTGACAAATGCAGTCAATTTTGAAAGCAACCCAAAGAAACCTGTACCCCACAACCTCTGAAATTTTACCCATGTCTGCATTTTCTTAATGATGGAAATTTACCGGAAAAAAAGCAAATCTGGCAATCCTGAACATGACGCTGTTGGTGATGGTGAGAGAGGCAACATGCATAAACATATCAGTGTGTGCATGTGTGCTGGGACAGATTCATTCACATTACAGATACAGTTCACTTACATTCTGATTGTGAATCATCAAGATAGTCAAATCCAATCTGAGAAAAAAAAATCACAATTTAATAATGAGGCTTTCGACTTGAACGTAGCCTAAGAATTACACTATAAATGATACGAACAGGTAGATTAATGTTGAAGGTAGATATAAAGAGAGAGAAAGAGAGAGAGAATGACTGGACATGAGAAAAAGAGAGAAGGTGAAAGAAACAATGAGAGCAATGAGAGGGATTTTTGATACTTGTAGAAACACAATACAGAATAAATATCAGATCTGATTTTTGAGGGTTGATAAGTGAAACAGTCAAATTATTAATATATAGGGATCTTTCTGACTATTACGGACCAACCAAATATTTAGCCATAATATATGCATCATTTTTCATGATGACAAATTACTGTCATATCACCTGCTCTAGTGATCCCAAATACTTCCCATGAGTACTGATATGCACTCAGCATTCGATATCCAAATGTTAATTCTAGTATACTAGTACTAGTAAATACTAGTACAACTCTAGTATTATTTTTTAGCATCTGTACTTTCCCACTATTGTAAGTCGCTTTGGATAAAAGCGTCCGCTAAATGCAATGTAATGTAATGTAATGTAATATCACCCAATCTGAAAAAAAGTGAGACAGATGGAGAAACAGCTGAAGCTACACAGTTGTATGACTGTAATAAAAAGGTGGTTAAGAAAGCGTAAGTGTGACTGAGAAAGAAAGAAAGGGCATGAGTGAAAGTGGCAGAGAGACAGAGACAAACAAAGAAAGTGAAGGGTGAGCAAGACAGAGGGATTGAAGTGGAGAGAAAAAAAGGTAAGAATGTTACTAGCTAGGAAAAACTAGCTGGGTCAAACTGGGCTTATATAATCTGCAGGTCACAGTTGTGCAGTGACACTGCTGATGTGTGTGTGTGTGTGTGTGTGTGTGTGTGTGTGTGTGTGTGTGTGTGAGAGAGAGAGAGAGAGAGTGAGAGAGAGAGAGAGAGAGAGACAGACTGAGGGGTACACACACTTCTCTGAGTGAAGTATAGCGTGAGCTGGTTCACTGTTTGCCTCTGATAAACGCTAAAGCTTTATCCTGTGGGACAGCAGCCATTCTAACTCCGCTAATTAGAACAGGCAGAGGTAATGGCACTCACAGCAGCAAAGACACGATCTTTCACTTTTAACATTCAAATCCCAGAATTACTGACAGGCCATTTTGGGTTTAGTTTGTGTAAAATTAGGTTTATGGTTAAATTTAATATGTGTAAAATTAGGGCTAGGTTTAGGGTTAGGGTTTAGGATTGTGTTACAGAGTTTATGGTTATGTTAGGAATAGTTTGGTTAGGCTTAGGTCTGGGTGGTTAGTAGGGTTAAAATACGGAATCGTTACGTATTTGTAAATTAAAAGTTGCGTTCTGTATTGAACCGATACGGGACACACTTTGTTCAGTATTTTTATCAAAGGGGGTGAAAAAGGTTGAACTGAGACAGAACGGTATGTGTGAATGAAAAGAAAGTCTCCTGCTCTCCCTCTGTGTTTCAACAGAGTGTGTGTGTGTGTGATGGGTTGTTGGTGAACGAAACGGCTCTTAGAGTCGACTCTTTGAAGTGAACGATCAGAGCCAACTCGTGTCTGGGAGCCAGATTTCCCCCCCCCCCCCCCCCGATGAAGTCGCACAGGATTGGTCAGTTACACCATGTAAGGTGGGGGGTGTCACTATATTAGTATTAACTATAACTGTTGCACGCGTACACACACAGAGAGAGAAGCTACAAAAGACTCTCTCTGACAAATACTCTCTGCATATGACAAAAAATGACATAAGTATAAATAAATAAACACACGTATAAATTACTGAATAAACAATTACCCACAAGTAATTGTATATACAAAAAATGAACTAATTTTGTTATGAAAAAACATACATATATTTATGTGAGGAATCTATTTCTACATTTCCATACATAAACATTATTTGGCTCACTTTTGAAATCCAAAACAGACAACAAAAATTCACTGAAATATGGTCATCAGTATGGAAAGTGCTGAGGGATATGTGATTTTTCTTTTTGCATGATACACTACCATGGCCTAGTGGTAAGGATCTGGTCTTGTGACCAGAAGGTTGCTGGTTCGATCCCCAGACAGGACATGACTGAAGTGCTCTTGAGCAAGGCCTAACCCCTAACTTCTCCCCGGGCGCTGGTGGATAAGGGCTGCCCACCGCTTCGGGCACAAATTCTCACAGCCTAGTGTGTTCACTTGTGTGTGTGTGTTTCACAGCACGAATGGTTTAAATGCGGAAGTCAAATTCTGTTGTGTGAAAAATCACATTGGTTGATCTTAATCTTAATGTACTACTGCCTGTATTGTAACCAAAATTGACTTATTTTACTTTATTATGCCCTATTCCTTAATTAATTAATGATTATTTTGTAATATTGTGAAATATGTGACCATGTTGCAGATATATATATATATATACATTAAGGAAAATAAGTATTTCAACACCCTGCAAATTTGCAAGTTCTCCCACTTAGAAATCATGGAGGGGTCTGAAATTTTCAACTTGTCCACTGTGAGAGACATAATCTAAAAGAAAAAATCCGGAAATCACAATGTATGATTTTTTAATAATTTATTTGTGTGTTACTACTGCAAATAAGCATTTGTCTTAATTACTAATATACTAAAATACTTAATTTACTCAGGCACATAGTTGCCTACAAAAAAGTTCTGTTTGTGTTGCTTATTACTTTCAGAGCAGAGCTCTGTTTCTGTACATTCTCAGACAGAGAAAAAACACAGAAATCAGAGTGAGTATACACACACTGAAAACCCCATTGCTGAGCTCAAATCCAGCTGCCTTTGTCAGATTTTTAGACCATAAACTGATCTAAGAAATCTATGCTCTACATGACCACTGATCTGACTTTTAAAGCCCCAAGTAAGCAACATATGCATTTTCATTATAATTAAGTTAATCTTCTTCCTCTGGGCCACAACAAAGTGTCTTATTAGAACCTTCACAAAGTCTAATATCTGCTGCATTTCATGTAATGAGGGCTAATATTGAGTAACATTGACAAAAACTTATACAAAAATGTTTGTGCATTAGACATAGAAGTAATGTGGGATGTCTCTGAATGAATCACTGGTTTTAGGCCTATTAGGGATAAACTGCATTATAACTGCTTGCTTTGCTAAAGATGCTATGCTACACAGAGCGGTGAAAGTGTGAATGTCAATGTGTGTGTGTGTGTGTGTGTGTGTGTGTGTGTGTGTGTTGCAACAGCTCTGAAGGTCAAGGACACAGACTCACTGTCTGATGTGCCCTCAATTACCCACAAACCATCTGTTTGTCTCTGTCTCCGTCTCTGTCTGTCTGTCTCTCTGTCTCTGTCTGTCTCTCTCTCTCTCTCTCTCTCTCTCTCTCTCTCGCTCACACACACACACACACACACACACACACACACACACACACACACACACACACACACACACACACACACACCTTCACAGTAGCTGTGTTGGGAAGCTGGATTTACTAATGAGAACCCAATGGCCCTGTGATGGGAAAGACAATGCTTCTGTACTTTGAAAATATCGCTTTAAATCATCCTAAGGTCCTAAAGTGTATCCTAAAGGTTCACTGCATTTACTCTGCAGATTTGTGTTAGGGGTTTCTAATGAAGTGGACAGTAGGTGAATGGGAGAACAAGTTTCTGAGACTTGAGATAATGACCAAGGCATTTGAAAGGTTTTCTGCAATGTTTTATTTACAACAATGTACACATACAAGAAATATCAGTGATGTATTATGATTAATGTCATGTGTTATACATGTCAGTCATTTCTTTTTAAATGCATAACTTCATTTATGACCTACGTCTTATTATTTTCAAAATGCAGCTAAGCTACATAGAGCTTGAAAAGACACTGTGACTAACATCTTGGTTTATTCCAGTTACTATAGAAACAAAGTCACACAAGACTGTTCAGCATATTGACTACATGAATCTGTCTGACCTTCCACGAACACCTCCACTAGCCATTCTCTGAAAATATGACTTTAACAGAGCTTCTACTCAAATGTTGATGGGTGTTCTGGTGTAATGTTGATGATAATCAGTGTCCCCATGCCTAATATTTCAGGAAATCATTTACTAAAACAACCCAGATAACAAGCATACGTTGGCCCAACGTTGGCTCAACGACAGTGATTACATTGGCATGACGTTGGCAAGTCACGTTGGGCCAACGACA
>BRDA01059227.1:0-15176 GCA_036984385.1 Crenuchus spilurus
AAGAAGGAAGATTGTTGCCGATATATGAGCGATGTGACACATGCTGCGACAAATATCATTGCCCGTTTTGCTCCATAGAGTATTATAAGCCAACACCAGCCAGTAAACCTAGGAGTCATCTCAAACTACATTTTAACAGAGCATGAAGGTAAGTCAGTTATCACAACAATCACAGTCTTTTGACATAACAGTACAACATAGGTTGTACAATAAGTCGCACAATATCTAACATATAATAGTTATCTAAAATGTCCAACATGTCATAGCTGTATATAATTATATAAATATCAGACTAATTATGTAAATATCAGACTAATTATATAAATATCATACTAATAATATAAATATCAGACTAATTATATAAATATCAGACTTTGTAACTGCATGTATGATTAAGCTTCAAATTACAACTTTTAAAACAGTTTACTAAACAAGGTTTATATACCTTGTTGTCATTTGAGGCTTAATCATATTTATATAATTATATACATTGTTAGATATTGTACAATTTATGTTGTACTGTTGTGTCAAAAGCCGGTTACTGTCATTACTAAGCCTTTCAGAGACCTACAGTTATTTTTATGGCTTCACACTTTATATAATTTATTTTCTCATGTTTCAGGATACACTATTCACCAATGTGGCTTAGGGTGCAGGGCATAACTCCATTACCACTGCATATACTGTCAGTCAATGGTGCTGCGTAAAGAAGACTTTGAAAACCATTTGATTGTGTGTAAGACTAAACAATCAACCACACCTCTGTCAAAGCCATGTTCTACAAGTCCCAAGCTGTGCCCACCTAGTGCTGAACCATGCACACCCAGTACCAAGCCGTGCCCATCCAGTGTAAAGCTGCATGCACCCAGTGCAGATCTGTGCCCACCCAGTGTAAAGCCCAGTATCAAGCAGTTCCCACCCAGTGCAGAGCTGTGTCCACCCAGTGCCAAGTCATGTCCACTCAGGGCAGAAGAAGACCTGGGAGTTTATGCACTCAAAAGAAAAGTTTGCATGAGATCTGTTGTCCGGGAAAAATGTCCTATGTGCAAAGTTCTTATGAACAGATGCAACATCAGAAAGCATATTGACCGTAAACATACAAACCAGGAGCTTTTTGATGTAAATTCTAAACACCACCTCAGGAGTGAGTGTATTGATGAGGTTAATGGTGTCTTTTCTGTCCAAGACATTTTCTTCATTTATTTATGCTTTAAAGTGAATTAAAGTGGAAATAAAAAGGGAATTGTACCATCAATATAACTGGCTCTGAAGTATTTGTTGGCCTAACATATTCTTTATTTTTGGGGTATGTGTGTATTAGTATTATTGTCCATTTATCGTTATCAAGGTGAACTGCTCAATATATCGCAATACTGCTTTTAGGCCATATCGTCTCAGCCCTAGACTAGACTGTGAAAAGCAAAAAATAAAGCAATACTGTCAACCATTTGGGTATTTTCTCAATTTTTGCACATCTTCTTCTAATTAACTTTGAGTATAACAAATACACTGCTCAAAAAAATAAAGGGAACACTTAAACAACACAAGTTAACCACACTTCTGTGAAACCAACCTGTCCAGTTAGGAAGCAACACTGACTGTGAATCAATTTTACTTGCTGTTGTTCAAATGGAACAGACAACAGGTAGAAAGGAGATTAGCAAGACAACCCCTATACAGGAGTGGTTCTGCAGGTGGTGACCACAGACCTTTTCTTTGTTCTCATCCTTTCTGGCTGATGTTTTGGTCACTTTTGCATTGTGTCAGTTCTGTCACCATAGAGGTAGCATGAGGTGATGTCTACAACCCACAGAAGTTGCTCAGGTAGTGCAGCTCATCCAGGATGGCATATCAATGCGAGCTGTGGCAAGAAGATTTGCTGTGTTTGTCAGCACAGTGTCCAGAGCATGGAGCAGATACCAGGAGACAGGCCAGTACACCAGGAGACATGGAGGGGGCCATAGGAGGGCAACAACCCAGCAGCAGAACCACTATCTCCTCCTTTGTGCAAGGAGGAACAGGAAGAGCAGTGCCAGAGCCCTGCAAAATGACCTCCAGCAGGCCACTAATATCCATGTTTATGCTCAAACTGTCAAAAACAGACTCCATGAGGGTGGTATGAGATTTTGAGTATGATTCCAAATCCAGACCTTCAAGGGGTAATAATTTTGATTTACTTTGATCATTTTTGTTATTTTGTTCTTAACGCATTCCACTATGTCAAATATTTATTTTATGTAATATGTTTATGTATTATATTTAAAGATTTTCAACTGGAATATTTTATTCACTGAGATCTAGGATGTGTTATTTTAGTGTTCCCTTTATTTTTTTGAGCAGTGTGTGTATTTCATATCAAGCTGTTCAGAACAATCTCAGCTTTACATAGTGAAACATTGTTGGACGTAGATCTCAGTAAAGAAATAATATGTCCAAAAAGCTGAAGTGTGATTCTACAAATTCTTCATATCTCTTGTCTCAGCAGACCTTTGCTTATGTGGATGAATTGTTTTGATGTTGAAACCAAGACTTAAGTCCCACATGTTTTGGGAATTTTTTTTATAAAATAGAAGATAAATGTGTAATACATGTGTCTAAATAACTGCAGCAATGTTTTGGCTGCAGGTTTAAACTTTCATGCTCAATACGTTGCCAAATTAGAATGGAACTGAAAGCAGAGTGAAGGGTTTCTTACATGAGTCAGTCATTAGTGATTTCCATTGTGCAGTTTCATATAAAATGTAGAAAAACACAAATCCACCTATCACACATGGTAAGAGAGAGAGAGAGATGGATCAGTCCTTAGTGATTTCCTGAGTGTTCATTGGTTCATTCAGAAATATACAAATCAGATGATGAGAGGCTGATGATGTGAATATCAGCTCATTTTCATAAGCTCAACTCTACAGACTACAGATTCGGGGAACATCTGAATGGTATTTCTGTGCTCTGTTATCATAAAGATGTTAATAAAATCATTGAGAAATGTCCAGTTTTACGAATGGTCGCTTTTGTACATAACTTAATTATTTTCGGGTTATTATGTTCATGTTTCAAGTTCATCATTTCTGACAGCCTCTCTGGTATTTTATGTTAAGTTTACCCAGAGTTGACGCTACATAAGGGGCCCTAGGCTGCAGTGCCTGAAGCACATGGGGTTAATATGGCCCTGGGTGCAGTGGTATTTTTGCCTGGATAAAAAATCTAACCTCTTTTGGTTGAACCTATGTTGGTAAATAGTGTTATGTACTATGCTGTCCACTTTGTTGAGAAATGCACATTAATTGTCATACTGGTCACAGTATCAGACTGATAATTACATTTAATTACATTTTACCATTTGCCAGCTGATAACATCCACCAGTATCACATCTTTATATCTTGTTGAGTTTTTGTATCTCAAAATCAAGTCTTATTTAATTGATAATGAATTTTTAAAAGTCCAATCCGTTATATTTATGCAGATTATTTTCTTATCACATCTGTGACATTGTCCTTGGCCTTCTTCTTGCATTACTTTCAAATTATTGTTGTGTTTCCTTTTATAGCAGCATAAAAACATGGAATCACACTCATACTATCCCTCCACCCTGTAGTGACCTAGGACTTCATGGTGAACACCCAGATGTAATGCCAAACTCTTCCTCTTCTTCTCTCCCTCACTTGGCAGGAAATTCAATTAAACTTTTTTTTTTTTTGTTTTAATCCACTACGATAATGATTGTTAATTTGATCATTTTCATCAATTGTTGAAGAGAAGGAAATGATTTGATGTCCTTGATAGCCCACCGGACATCCCAAGCAAAATGGGAAAGTTAATATAAGTAAAGTTTATTATTAAATCATTCTTTTTCTGTATTGTCAAGAATCAGCAAGAGTTAATGAAATAGATTTGACAATTAAATCCATAAATTATCCAAATATGTCTAAATGTTAACAGCCACCCCTTTCAGTTGATGCATTCAGCTACTTTAAGTTGTACCCACTGCTGACAAAGATATACAAATGCACACACACAGCTTGTTTAGGCCTGTAGAGAAGTACTGCCAATAGAATAAGACTCACTGGAGCAGATAAACATGAACCTATTACAATGTCTAATGCTAGGTATAAAGCAACCTAGCTCTGATCTGTGGAGCCGTGGAATTATCCAGTTTTGGGATGAGTTGGGGATGAGATGAGATCTTCTAATATACTGACCTCACTAAGGCTGTTACAATCAGATATTCACAGAAGTGCTCCAAAATCTAGTAGAAGGTTTTCTCTTGACAGTAGAGACAATTACGTCCCTTGATTTCATGGCCATATTCATTGTCTGTATATGTTTGTGTGTGTGATCAGAATTTATACTAGGACTGGCTTACCTACTGTATTTTAGCTAAATCGGAGGTCATCTTAT
Organism: Crenuchus spilurus; assembly: GCA_036984385.1. NCBI lineage: Eukaryota > Metazoa > Chordata > Actinopteri > Characiformes > Crenuchidae > Crenuchus > Crenuchus spilurus. The sequence continues at coordinate 4,400 of BRDA01059227.1, forward strand.
CATTTCAGTCCTGTTTGGCACACATCTCTGATTTTCCAAGCAGATGTTGTCATTGGGAAATAAAGATTATTGGCTTTATTTTGACAACTGAAAAGTTCTGTATGGATTAAAGAGATTTTAAAAAGAACATACGCGTTATTTAAACTGTAGAAATGTGTCTGTGTTCTATCAAATACACATTTGGTGTCAAGGCACTGAAGAGAGTTTGTAGTTTATAGCCAGAATATTGATTTGGTTTTGTCATGATACTACACTTGGTATAGTTATTGAAGTTAAATTAGGTATCGTGACAACCCTATGATATACTGACAATTAGTATTAATTCCAAAAGAATGTTAGGTCAGTAATATGCAAATCAATGTGATCTTTACCTCTGTAGACATGGCTAGAGAGATGTTATGCAAAGCAGAAATTTATCATTCCAAGTCAAGAGGGTGGAGGAGGCATTCAGACAAACGCCCATGGCAACAGAAACTGCCGTTGCCACATCTGACCTTAAGCTATTACTAGCAGGACATTCCCAAAACACATGTAGACTCATCCCTTTTGCTCCAGAATTGTACTATATACAGTTCACTTAAGATTAGCTCAGTTTCCAATAGGCGGTAAATTTTACGTCAGTCTATTATTTAAAGATTTGTTTAATTTCAAGACGAAATGGTCCTCTCCCAGACTGGAGCACCAAAAAGTACTGTACTTCTACTAGAGTAAAGCTTCCATATACAGTTAGTTTTGGCAGTTTACTAAAGGGCTGCATGGTATATTGTTCAGTAGTCCTTATTCCAATGTTGTTGTTTTTTCCTGTATGGCTGCAATATGCAAATCATATGTAACCAATCACAGTGTGTTTTACTGTCAGCAGCTTGACCAATCACAGTTCCAGATAAGTGTTTCTGTGGGTGAAGTATCATCATTTTCCAACACATTGAAACCATCACAGTACTGATTTGGTAATGTGTTATTAGCACATATTTACTGTGCAAAACAAGAAATAATATGAAGAGAGCTGGTCATTATAATATGAGGAGAAGTCATTGAAAAATGAATGGGGAAGCTTATGATGCTTAACATGGTGTCTGATTCACACAGAATCTCACTTTCCAATAATGAGACAATCAGCTTGCAAATAAGGCTTGCTATGGGAAAAGCCTCACCTCCTCTGAGTTAGTTGTGCAGTAAATTATTTTTGTGCAGAAATATGTGAGTTAAAGAGTACAAACAATTTTAGTGCTTCTGCACTTCTCCATCCCGTCCATATCTGTAAGCTTTAAGAGGTGCACAAATTTGAATGAAATGAACACAAAGTATACACAGGACAGAAGCCTTTGTTTGCATCTGTATTTAACACCGAGCATAAATTAGCTGTTACTGTTAATTTTTCCTTTACTCCAGCTATAGAGGGTCAGCCAAGACATGTTTTCAGCCCAATTTTTTCTTCTTTAGCGTAGGACCTGAGACCCTAATGGGGCTTACAAAATACTAGAACTCAACAGCCGGCAAAATAGTCCAGTGGATTCCAAAATATGTTGCCAAAGCTTCACTCAGGTCACTCAACCTCAAACAGATCTTAATTCTCACAGACTAGTAGATGTGGTTTAGGACTTTAGGACTAACTGTGTGACGAGTTACTGTGAGCATGTCTGCCGTTGCACACAACCGACTATGTCGAGTATGAAGTGCAGACCTAGAATCAGTTGACCAAGTTCAAGATTATGATGAATATGAATACCATCATGAATATGAAGGAATCTGATTTAGGATAAGTATTCCAGCCCTGCTGATGTCTGAACTGTCTGTAGTGGTGAGGTTTTATTCATGTGTATACTTTTTGTCATGAAGTCACACTGTATTCTAAACTATATAAAGCAGTGTGTGAGACCTTCATTAAGATCTGGATAAGGTTTGAGAGACGTTTTGGTGATGTATTTTGACAGAAAACACTGGGCAGTTTATGTGACTGTTGCAGTAGTGTTTCTTGTAACTCCAGTTCTAAACCAAATAAGCAAAATTTGGACTCCAGATATTTCATGGCTGATCAACTGTTGGCTATTCTGAATTGAATAAGAAAATATGTGTATGCATGAGAGACATTTATTTAATATTATTTGTGTTTATTCTAATATTTGTGTGTAAATGATCTAAAATGTGTGTGCAATGCTAGCTGTATATAAGCGGAGGAATCTAAACTTTCTGTGAAATTCATAAGTTCTTATCTTTTCAGGTAAGGGTCATCACTGAGGTTTGCCTTTTGATTGTTGACTCAGACACAATTAGTTTAATGTTTCCAGGCCTTTACTAAGACATGCACAGTTGTGGAAGTCCTGTCAGCGTGTAATGAGTATATATGGAGATTAGTGCTTGTCATCTGTGTGTGGTCAGTGACTACACATCTCTTATATTGCTTTGACATTAATTGCTTTAATTGATCTGATTGGAGCGTTTGGAGCCTTCAGTTGTGGGTGTGGAGTCGTGTAATGATCATGTTCCACTTCCCCGATGCTGACTTCAACACACACTCTGTCTCTGTCCAGTTGCTGTGTGTGTGTGTGTGTGTGTGTGTGTGTGTGTGTGATGTCTGTTCGGACCTAATGGTCAATTTCCATTTCCCCTCAACTCAATTTCAGTTCCAGCACTGACGCTCTCCTAGCTTTGATCTTCTGCCGTCCACACAGACACTGAGAGGTGAAGTATAGGCCTGGCGCCCAGACTGCAGGGCACTGTGTGTGTGTGTGTGTGTGTGTGTGTGTGTGGACGTAGGAAGTGAGATGTGGGTCATTGGATGGACAGTGACAGTTGGTAGTTACGTAAGCGGCAGTGGGGGGCACGGAGGCGGGCCATGTGCAGTAGGCATGAGAGAACGTGTTGGTGGGGAATCCCCACACCTCCACACTGCCTCTATAGCCAGTGCGTTAGCGTCTGTCTCAGTGCCAGGGGTTCCACAGGCCGTGGGCACGGGCAGGCGGAGGTGGCAAATCAAGCACGAAGACTTCATGTCCCCTTCCAAGCCAGCTGGAACCATGTCCTAAAGCCCGTCTCTCTTTCTCTCTATCTCCCACATGTACCCATACACAGTTAGTGGCTCATGAAGAAACAAACACAGGATGTGAAACCCCAAAATTAAGTCCTCAGCTATAACTCACACATACACAGCATGAGGAAATGGCCTGCTGACCAGACATTTCCTAACTTCCTAAGAACTCAGTTGTATTAGATTTTACATTTGCAAGCAAAATTACATTTGTTTTATTGCAAGATATTTTGCACCACTGACTGACAAAGTAATAAGTTAAGTCAACTGTTACTCTTCACTGATCAATACCGCATTGAAGGCATTGACATCAATACAGGGTTTCACCTGTTATGTTCAAGTTCGTGTGTGAGTCCAGATGGGTTCTCAGTTGACACTATGTAGTTGTAGTTGTGTTCTTTTACTGCACCACCAATACACAAGGCAGGTTTTAACTACTTTTAAAAACATGATTCTTCAAGGGTTTTTAGTATAAAAAATTAAGTTTAAAGTGACATATTTCAAGCCTTTTTTTCACTTTACTGTTGAGCAGTATGGCTTACAAACTAATGAAACTCACAAATCCAGGGTCACAAATTTATTTGGAGTTTGAGTTAAGTACTATTCAAACAGTATGAACAGTAAAAGAAAAGGCTTGAAATATGTCACTGTATGTGTAATGAATATAAAATATAAATTACTGTTTACCTTTTTGAATTAAATTGTAAACAAAAATGCACTTTTCCCAAAAAAGTTGGGGTGCTGTGTAAAATGTAAATATAAATAAAAACAGAATGCAATGATATGCAAATCCCTTATATTCATATTTTGTTTACAGTAGAACATAGAACACATATCAGATGTTGAAAGTGTTGCAATTTACCATTTCATTGAAACATAGTAAATCATTTAGAAGTTGATGGCAGCAACATATCTCAAAAAAGTTCGGACAGAGACAACAAAGGTTTGGCAAAGTAAGTGGTACTTATTTTAAAAAAATTCTGGAGGAGCAAATTGTCACATGAGTGTGTATAAAAAGAGCATTTAAGAGAAGGAGAGCAAAGACGGGCAGATGTTCACCAATTTACAAAAAAAAAAACGAATTATAGCGCAATTTCAGAAAATTTTAATGTAAAATTGTGAACATTTTGAATGTTCTGCCATTTACAATACATCAAAATGATCTAAATATTCAGAGAATCTGGAGAAATCCCTTTGCACAAGGGACAAGGCCCACAGTCACTATATGATGCTTGTGATCTTTGGGCCTTCAGAGGGCACTGCATTAAAAACAGGCATGATTTTCTGCTGGAAATCACTGCATGGCCTCAGGAAAAGAGTCTAAAACGAGTATCCGGCTCAACCCTAGCAGATATGGCCCTGTCCCAACCTATTTAGATGTGTTTCTGCCATCAAATTCCAAATTAATATTTTTTCATGAAATGGTGAAATGCCTCATTTTCAACATCTGACATGTTATAAATTCTGTTGTGAATAAAATGAGTTTTTGAGATTTGCAAATCATTGCATTCTGTTTTTATTTACATTACATTAGTAATGGGATTGGAATTGTGGTTGTAAAACAGAACTGATAAACTAATAATAAAATACAATATAAATAATAATAATAATTTTATTAAATAATAATAAAATAAAACTATACAAATAAATACACAGTGTATACATACAAAATACACAGTATATAAATAAATACATGAAACAGGAGTTAATCAGGAGTCCAGTCTTACCTTGTTCACATCATAATAACATTAACCCAGTATCGCCTACACAGTCCATGAAGTCTGCCAGATGGACCACATTTTCACTCTAACCTACCTCTCAGTACACCTACACCAGGTATGTAGCAGAAGTGTAGTAAAACACATATTTTTGTTTGATGTGATATTGTTTGAGTTTATTCCATTTTTTATATTTTACTTAAAGAAATGGTTACAGATTTTACTTTAAAAGCAGTTCTATCAAATTAATTAAAAGTAGATGCAGTAAATAGTCTCGCAACTGCACACAGTACACAGTTTTCTGTAAAACATTTAAAATAATTTACATAATGTCTTGTATTCATTACAACAAAATATTTTACTGAAAACATCAAACTGGCAATAATAACAAACTGGTTTTGACAATAATAAATTTGAATATTCTGTTTTTCTTTTCTTCAGTATTTATATGCCATATTTATATTTATATACCAGCAGGTGTTTAGATTAGTTTTTTACAAATTTAACAAGATTAATTTTTGAGCTGTAGCTCTGCGCCCAGTAGATGACATTTGTCAGGACTCGGGCGCCATCTACCAGAACGAACGCAACAAGCTCTGCTCCTCGCTCCCAAGAACAATTGACCAATCATAAGAGAGAGCGAAGGTGAATATTGAGCGCACCTGCACCCCATTCCAGCACGCTACTTAAGAGCCTCGCACTCTCCAGTCAGTGCGAAGTAACGCCTCCAGCTTACGCTCAGCAACTTGCCAAGCCATTTAACTCTGTTTGTTTTTGACCCTTAGAACCTTAGACCTTAGCGTTCTCTGTCTTTTGCTGTTTAGTGTCCATGCTTATCCCGGTCTCTCTCTTTTTGCCTTTGTCCTCGTCGTAAAGTCCTATTTATCATTGTGTACTGCTCTGTTGAACCCTGCATCTCAGTAAAGCCTCTATTGTCATTTTAATCTCGCAGTCTGCCTGCTTACTTCACCTCCACTCCTCACAACATTTCTGTCTTAATATGTTGGTCATTTATTAGTATGATGTATTTTGTTCCTGAAATGCTTTATGCAATGAACATGATCTAACAAAACTGAACTTTCATAATTTTTTACTCTGTTAGGGTCTGAAGATATTAATCTAGGTCACGTTAATGATGCTATTGGAGCTAGGTATGGCCTTAGTCACTGGGGAGACTGATGTGTATCTACGGTTAATGGTGTAGTGCAGGTGTGTAGTGTGTACGGAATTTGATTTAGAGTCAACATGAAACTGGTGGTACTGAGCATGCATTAACTGTGCCAGTGGGGTTAAAAACAGCCTTAGTCATTGATGTGGCCAATGTGGCTTTACGATGAAAAGATCTCTTAAGTGATATGCCTGTGAAGGGAGCTGAGGCGGTCTAGGACACCAGATTTCATGGCTGAGATGTATTGTAGGCTAAATTCAGCAAACCACAATGGGAGGTGCCTCTCTGATGACCCCTGTGAGAAGTTTGTGAGGTCATTTAAGGTCATATACAGATGTGACATTGCTCAATCAGAAATGGGCCAGACCCTATGTGTAAACCTCATGATTAAGTACAGGATTTTTGTCTCCTTATCCTGTATAATTTCATTTTAAACAGTCATTTGCACAAGACAACACATGAATATGAAACAGAAGTCCAACATCTTTGGAGTTTTATTGTTCCTCTGTTAAAACAGAACAATAATAATCTGATGTTAAACTTTGTTAACTTTTTCCACAATAACTTTGACAGCCATACTTAACAGGCAATCATGAAATCCACTCTACTCACATGGTCGGTTACATATCTAGGAGAACATTTTGACAGTGCAGTTTTCAAAGATCATTGTCATGAGGGCTCATAATATGATAAATGTATAGTATTATAATAACATTCTAAGTATATTACATGTTCAGATACTTTTTTAAAAGTGTATTATACTCTTACCTTAATAACCTAAAGGTGTACAGTATCAATACATTTGTGTCAAGAGAAGCCTAGAGAGGTGCAGTGTGGAGATCATAGCATAAAGATCACAGTTTGTGGTTGATCTTACTTGCAGCTGCAGGTTTGAGAGGAAATTTGATAATGAAAGGCAAACTTTGGTAATAAATACCCCAAAAAAATAATAAAAGGTGTAAGAATATCAGCAAAGATTTTTTTAATGTGATAAATGCCAAAAATTACGATATTGTGAATAAAGTTAATTTGAGTTCAATTTAACTCAAAAAGATACACTCGTTTATTTTATATTTATTACACACAAAGTGACATTTTTCATTGTCATCTTTATACTATTTGAACAGTAATTTATTCAAACTCCAAATGAAATATTCAAGTAATTTGAGATTGTTTTTCCAATTTTACTGAGCTATAAACCATACCGATCAACATTAAAAGAAAAAAGGCATGAAACATGTGCCTCAGCCACACCCCCTTGCTTTGTCTATGTTGTCATGTGTCCACCATTTGTCTCATCATGTCGTGTAAAAGTGCTCACACCTGTGTCTCATTCAAGTTCACAGCCCTTCCCCATTCCATGTGTTGATTGAGTGTGTGTTGTATGCCCATCTATTCCCGTTGTGTCTTGTTGCTCACTGAATGTGAATGTGTACGTCATTACTGGAAGTTTAATGTGAAGTGAGTGTGTTGTAGGTGTTTGTGAATAAACTGTCATTTGGATACTACTCCCATGTTTTCCTTGCTGCAACGTCACAATGTCATTTTCCATGTTTTTATTATTTATATAATATAATATACACTGCTCAAAAAAATAAAGGGAACACTAAAATAACACATCCTAGATCTCAATGAATAAAATATTCCAGTGTAAAATCTTTATTTATTACATAGTGGAATGCGTTGAGAACAAAATAACAAAAATGATCAATGTAAATCAAAATTATTAGACCCTTTGAGGTCTGGATTTGGAATCATACTCAAAATCTCATACCACTGACAGTTTGAGCAGAAACATGGATACTAGTGGTCTGCTGGAGGTCATTTTGCAGGGCTCTGGCACTGCTCCTCCTGTTCCTCCTTGCACAAAGGAGGAGGTAGCGGTCCTGCTGCTGTGTTGTTGCCCTCCTACGGCCCCCTCCATGTCTACTGGTGTACTGGCCTGTGTCCTGGTATCTGTTCCATGCTCTGGACACTGTGCTGACAGACACAGCAAACCTTCTTGCCACAGCTCATATTGATGTGCCATCCTGCACTACCTGAGCAACTTGTGTGGGTTGTAGACATTGCCTCATGCTACCTCTATGGTGAGAGAACTGACAAAATGCAAAAGTGACCAAAACATCAGCCAGAAAGGATGAGAACAGAGAAAAGGCCTATGGTCACCATCTGCAGAACCACTCCTTTATATGGGTTGTCTTGCTAATTGCCTCTCATTTCTACCTGTTGTCTGTTCCATTTGCACAACAGCAGGTAAAATTGATTCACAATCAGTGTTGCTTCCTAACTGGACAGGTTGGTTTTACAGAAGTGTGGTTGACTTGGAGTTACATTGTGTTGTTTAAATGTTCCCTTTATTTTTTTGAGCAGTGTATATGTATTAGGATAAGACCTGAATCTTAATTTTTGAAAATAATTGTAATATAAATCATATACACAATATCACATTATTAAACAAAAAAATAGCAATTAGATATTTTCACCAAAATGTTCAGCCATAATTTGGCTTTAGTAATCATAACATAATCATAACATCATAAGCGAGAAATTGTCCATGCCACTTGAAGTCTCTTGTGGATGTGTTTAAAGCTACTGTTGCTGTCGCATGTGGGCAACTGCCAGGCTTCTGATGAGAAAATGTAAAAAAAAAAAAAATCTCAACCAGGTATTTGTGGCTATTTTAAATTTTAACTTTCATTATAAGTTTACAAGATTGTATGGTTAATACTTATCTCCTGCATTTTTATTCAATAGCTATTGAGAACGGGTCGTCACTGGTCAGAGGTTTGCTTGTCATTTAAAAATGTTCTGTCACCGGGCCAGAAATCGTTAATGCTTGCATTACCATGATGTGGAGCTTGATGTTGCCACTGTTGTCATGTTGTTATTCTCAGCTGGATATTGATATCATGTTGCCTTGCTGCATTCTCAAATTGATGTTTCCACACTTTTGCCATGTTGGCATTCTCAACTTCAGGTTATCACTCTGCTGCTGGGTTGCCATTCTTAACTTCATGTTGCCACCCTGTTTCTATGTTGGCCATTCACAACTTGATGTTTTCACCCTAGGGGGATGAAAGGACATGTTTCCTGCACTTTTTCAAAAGGCAGTTTTGGTCCCCTGCAGTTTTTCCCATCCAAAAACAATGTTATAATATATTAGGTGGAGATGGGTCGAGCGCTAAGACCAAGTGGAAAATGACTACTCAAGCTGAAGCCTGTTCCCCTTTACACCACCCACAAGCTCATCGATTTTCTCTGCCGTTTCTTGCTAACATGTGATTGGCTGTCCCCACTGTCACTCCATCTGGTTGTAGTTGGCCAGCAGTCTGTGTTCACCTGCCACTGTAATGCCTAGTTCACAATATGCATTACAGTGGCAGGTCGGAAGTTGACCATACAGGTCAGGAAGTTCCCCAACCAGAATCCCTGGGTAAACAGTGAGGTACTGCAACTGCTACGAGCACACTCTGTTACTTATAGATGCGGCGATGAGGTTGAGCTCAAAGTTGTGCAGTACAGACTGAGGAAGGCCATAAGATCAGCCAAAACACAGTACAGAGAGAAGACAGAGGGATTCTACTTTACTGCTGACTCCAGGTATATGTGGCAATGTCTGGACCAAATCACAAATTTTAGGTGCAGCCCAACAACACCATCAGGTCCTCAGACAGCCTTCCAGACTACCTCAATGTGTTTTACACATGCTTTGAGACTTTGACCCCCACCATCATCACCATAAAACACACACACATCACTGAACCCCCCTCTCCCACCAGTCGTCTCAACAGCCCAGGTACACAAAGCCCTGAGAAGAATCAAACCCCGCAAAGCTGCAGGCCCTGACAATATTCCTGGGCGGGCCCTCACAGTGTGTTCTAACAAGGTGGCTGAGGTTTTACTTCCATTTTCAACTTTTCCCTCAAACAATGCACCATTCCCACCTGTTACAAGACCACCGCCATTGTCCCCCTCCCCAAGAAGAACCCACCATCCTGTCTGAATATTATAGGTCAATAGCATTCACTCCAGTTATTATGAAGTGCTTCGGAAGAGTGCTGCTGTCCCACATTCAGAGCAGTATACCAAACACTACAGACTACCTACAATACACCTACCGAGCTCCGCCTTCAACACGGTCATCCCTCACCCACAAACTTTTATCTCTCGGACTACATCCCATCCTCTGTGACTGTTTTTTGAACTTCCTGACTGGCAGGCCACAGTCTGTCAGGATTGGAAATAGGACCTCAGCCAGCATCACCACCAGCATTGGTACCCCATAGGGCTGTGTCCTCAGCCCCATTCTCTACACCCTGTTCACCCATGACTGTCGCCTCCCACCCCAACAACGTCATCCTAAATTTTGCTGACGACACTGCTGTTACAGGTCGTATCACTGGCGAAGACGAGGCAGCCTACAGGAAAGAGGTGAACAGTTTGGTGAGGTGGTGTACGGACAACAACCTCACCCTCAACAAAGACAAGACCAAGGAAATGATAATGGACATGATGAAACAAAGGAGACCACATCAGCCACTATTTATCCGGGACCTTGAAGTGGAGAGGGTCAGCAGCTTTAAATACCTGGGGGTCCACATCAGTGATGACCTCACCTGGACACTGAACACCACACAGGTGCTAAAGAGGGCTCAGCAGCAGCTGTATTTCCTAAGGAGACTGAGGAAATTTGGCATGTCACCCAAAATCCTCAGCAACTTCTTCAGCTGCATCACTGAGTCTGTCCTGACCAACTGCATTACTGTGTGATATGACAGTACTACTGCAAAGGACCGCAAGTGCCTGCAGAGTGTGGTAAAATCTGCCACAGATATTACGGGAATTAAACAACCCTCTCTGCAG
>BRDA01059234.1:1876-15673 GCA_036984385.1 Crenuchus spilurus
GACGGCCGGCGAAGTGCGCGCGATTAAGTTTGACGTGCAGTAAATAAGTGAATGACATACATTTCATGTAAATGTGTGTTTCAGGTCTGTTCTTTGTATACAGTACGTGCAGTTTGAATTAGCGCGCGTGAAGCGGCCGGCAGTGACTTTACTCCAGACACAGACTTTATTAGACACAGACTTACACACCAGGTGCAGACGAATAATAAGATGTATAATATATAAGATGTTACTTAGAAGTTTCCTGCGTATACATTACAGCAGGTTTGAATAGCGTGTGAAGCGTTTTTACCGTGCCATTCATATCAAATAAAATAGAATTTATAGTATTACATACAGAGTATGTACAAGCAGTGACAGTCTCCACTGAAATTACATTTTATTCTAAATTACAACAACGAAATATGCTTTATTTTTTTCTGTACAACTGAGCTTCAGCGTGTATCAGCTTTCACAGAAGCTCACGTGTGTTCGGCCGGCCAGCTGGCCGGCCGGCCACTCAGCTCAGCTCGAGTGTGTGTGTGCAGCATGATTCCTGCTCTATAATTATATATAAATATTTTTTTCCTTCAAACTCTGTGGAAAGAGTAAAACTCTAGACTGTGAGAGGCAGTTCTTTGTCTGTGTGAGAGGATGGGGGGAAGGCGTGCTTATTTTGCATAACAACAAGCAGCGCAGCCAGGTGTGAATGTTTCACATTCCTGAGTGGGGGATTAAGAGAGGGAGACAGCCTGATTTTCAGTGGTAAAATTTTACCACCTTTGGGAAAGCTAACTTGCTGTCCTGCACCTGAGTCCATTGATTTGGCTTCTTGCTCTGAGTTTTTCCAAAAATGTGGCAGTATTCCAGGGAGTGTTTCCCACTCTGCTGTCCACCTGGATTGCTGGCAGCCACGTTACAGATTAATTATGATATGCATTTGCAAATTTAACCCATTCTAGATGGTACAGGAGGAAAAACAAACATGATGAAAAAGCACCTGAAAAGATAATGGCATAGTGGGCTGGATGATTACATGAGGGTGCAGCTATTATACAGCATAATGGCTGTTGCTGCTTGCAAATCAGAGATGGCATCCTGAAATTCGTGTATAAATATGGGGTCGATATCACCACACAACACTGTATCAGATATCGAAGAGGAATGAAGAATGAAACTGATCCAATCTTGTGTTAAATCTACCCTAAAATAGCAACAACCACACAACCAGCTTGTAAAGATGTAAGCAGGAAAACCTCTCCTCCCTTCCCCGCCTTGTTGTGGAGTTTTGTATAGTAACGAGCCTGATTCAAACAGTACACACAATTTATCATTGCTGTCAAGCATACAACTTTTACAAGCAATTTTTTTTAATGTTTTAGAAACATTTTTGTGACTTTTAGTTTTGTGTAAATAGTTCTCTCACCCTTGAGAATGACAGCAGCCTGGTCTTGTAGGACTGAGAGTACTGCCCAGGGGCAGTGTCACACCTTAAGCAGCCAGCACTCTAGCTGAGGACTATCATTTAATAAATGTAAATGACTCTACCAACTCCCAGGAGCATACAGAAGATCAAATGATTCCCCTTCCTTACACACAACTGAATCATAACTTACATCATCGATCCACATCACCAGAATACTGGCTTTGCACAACTGATTTCATTCTTACAGCTGACCTTTTTTCTGTTTTTCTGCTTTTGCCTTTCAGATTGCCCTTTAAGCCTGTTGCTGTGGTTCTGACCTATTGGTTTTTAACTTTATTTTGATCTGTAACTGCTCTTTGAACTCTTTGTTACCATCTAAAGTTTAACCATCATGTTTGTCCTAATAAACCAAAGTCACTGTTAATCTAGGTCAGGGGTGTCAGAGTCCAGTCCTGGAGGGACGGATTCCTGCAGAGTTTGGTGATTTCTCTGCTCTGACACTACAATTAAACCTGCTCATTACCTGCTGAGCTGAATCAGGTGTGTTTGATCAAGAAGATCACCAAACTCTGCTGGAATCCGGCCTCCAGGACTTGACTCTGACACATGTTATCTAGGAGCATCTCACCAATCTATAAAGCAGAACAGGCATTGTGATGGCTGCAGAGTGAATAAAGTTGAATATGAATTTGTGGCAATACTGGTATTACCATATCACACACCCTTACCTCCATTACAAACAGACTGCTTCACTAACTCTCTATGTCGTTCATACAAACACAGAACATTGTCACAATGTTGTTACAACTCTATCAAAGAAATGCTGCTATTTGGTATGAAGTCCTCTTTTTCCAGGATGGGTCTTCTTTCTGGGACATAATACATGGGATTTACAGAGTGGCTAAAAGGTTGCTTGGCATTGCTTTCATGTTGGTATTTGCCAGGCTTTTCAGGCACTGCACACTCATTTGGTCTGTGAGGCCTTTCTGCTTCTGGTGTTCTTTTTAGATGACCAAAATATGATCACCCTATATATCAAGTTTACAGTGGTATTTGTAAGTTTGCAAACTGTTTACAATGTTTTATATTTCTGCATAAATATGACCTAAAACATCATCAGATGTTCATACAAGTGTTAAAGTAGATAAAGAGAACCCAGTTAAATGAATGAGACACAAATATTATACCTGGTCATTTATTTATTGAGTAAAATGATCCAATATGACATATTTGTGAGAGGCAATCGTGTGTGAACCTCTAGGATTAGCAGTTAATTTGAAGGTGAAATTAGAGTCAGGAGTTTTCAATCAATGGGATGACAATCAGGTGTTAGTGGGGACCCTGTTTTATTTAAAGAACAGGGATCTATCAAAGTCTGCACTTCACAACACATGTTTTGTGGAAGTGTATCATGGCAAGAACAAAGGAGATTTCTGAGGAGCTCAGAAAGACTTTTTGATGCTCATCAGGCTGGAAAAGGTCACAAAACCATCTCTAAAGAGTTTGGACTCCAAGGTTCTTATGCATTCCAGCATAAGAACCTTATCCCATCTGTGAAACATGGTGGTGGTAGTATCAGGTTTGGGCCTGTTTTGCTACATCTGGGCCAGGACGGCTTGTCATCATTGATGGAACAATGAATTGTGAATTATATCAGAGAATTCTAAAGAAAATGTCAGGACATCTGTCCATGAACTAAATCTCAAGAGAAGGTGGGTCATGCAGCAAGACAACGAGCCTAAACACACAAGTCGCTCTACCAAAGAATGTTTAAAGAACAGAAGGGGAGTCACACCAGATCATTTTCCTCAATAAATAGATGAGCAAGTATAATATTTGTGTCTCATTTGTTTAACTGGGTTCTTTTTATCTACTTTTAGGACTTGTGTGAACATCTGATGATGTTTTAGGTCAGTGATCCTCACTATTTTTTCAAAAAGAGCCATATTGACAGATCAAAGTCAAGGGGAGAGCCAGAATATCACCCCAGGTCACTCAAATAATGGAAAAAAATTAACAACCCACCTATGAACTAAAACTTTGTGCGCAGAATATATTGCTCTAGCTAGCTTAATCGCTGCTGCCGTGTAGCCTCTCTGCTGCAGGGTTGCCAGGTCCTACAAAAATATCCAGTCCAAAGTCAGTCTAAAACCCGCCCTTTAGAAGCTTAAACTAGCCCAAAATATATGTCTGTCACGTTTGAAGCGAATGACAAAACTGTGTACGAGTGTACGACTTAGTATTTTGTTTATAAGGGACTTTATTATCAGTATTGCTGATTAATAAGTCATTAATAATATAGTAACATGAGTGTTTTATTAGTTCTTTTATAAGTTTTATATCCCAGTCAAGAACATTTAATAGTACCATAATTAGCAAAAACAAAACCAACTTACTTATTTCTGTTCTTGCCCCTCCTGAACTCTCTTCTCTCCTCTGATCCTCATGTTTTTTCATCGCCTTGTGATTTCTGGTTACATGACAGTTCTTTCCATCTGTTTTTTTAATTTCACTGAAGCTCACGCGTACACAATTTTAACTGCCATTTTCTGTTTTAATCTTTTATTCATGACTTTTAAGGGCTCCTCCATTTCAAACTTTTTAAATGACTGCCTACCTTTAGTTGTTATTTCTCCTCATTTTATTGTTGTAATCAATCTTCCTTAGTGGCGACTTGTACACGTTTTCCGCCGTGCTCACGTAACATCCAAGGCAATACCCACTTTTTTGTTGTTTTTTGGCGGCTGCTGTAATTTTTTTTAAGTACACCAAAAAACCCACCCCACCACTCCTGAATTTTCACCACGACTGGATTTTCAAACAAGCCCAATTTGGCGTGAAAACCGCAAAACTGGCAACTGTGCTCTGCTGTCTTGTGCAGCCTGCTGTTGGAAACGAAACAGTGCCTGTATTGCCAGGTTCTACAGTATCCCCCATTTGGAACCAACTTTAAATGAGGCAAAATGAGAAATAGAAGGCAAGTGCTTGGAATGTTGAGCGCATTATATGTCTCTGCAGCAGACTTACTTTGGCTGTGCTGGCGTACTTTTGTAACCGGTCACGGCCACCAATAAAACACGTCGAGCCGCACGTGGCTCAAGAGCTGCGCAATGAGTATCCCTGTTTTAGGTCATATTTATGCAGAAATATAGAACATTCCTAAGGGTTCTCAAATGTTAAACTTTGTTTAACTGGATTCTCTTTATCTATGTTTAGGACTTCAAATTCTACGTCAAATTCCAAAGGGTTCACAAACTTTCAAGCACAACTGTATGTACTTTCAATGTTGTGGGCAGCAAAAGAGAAAGTTGTAATTGTGTTTGCAATGCTATACATCCCTGCATCCATCCATTATTTTATCTTAATATTGATCAGGGTCATGATGAGTCCCTTACCCCCTCACTCTAGGCACAGGGTAGGGCATTACAGACTTAGCCAAGCCCAGGATGGGGATACGCCCTTGTATTTGCACTCAAATGTGTGTACACACATACAGTAACTAACTGGGTCTCTAATGATACAAAAACACACACACAAATATACACACAAACATATTTCCACTCTAACTAAGAGGAATCACTGCACCAGGCAGTGTCATGTTTGCAGCTAGATCCTGCATTAGCTTACTCCATCGGGGTCTCCAAAGGCCAGCTCACACACTTTTACTGCCAGCCTCAAACTTGCTTTCAGCATTACTGATGATAATGTGAATAATATGTCATGTCTGAGACTAGCCAGCCCAAGAAAAAATGATCTCTGCTCTCATGGTGGAGAGGCTGTGAGCTATTGCTGAGATTGCTAAGAGAAAGGGATTTTTTTCCTTTGGAGGTAACTCAATCTTTACTGACCCCTAGAGTTCAGGGCTGAACTGCACATACCAGCTTTGCTCCTGCTATTTCACCACAGCTAATGCTTTAGCATGTAACTGATGGTTCACACAAGGGAAACTTTGAAACTGTCCATTTGCATACTTCAGGAAAGCGGGTGGCAACCTATCAAAGTGTGCTCTCTCTCTCTCTCTCTCTGTCTCTCGCTCTCTCTCTCTCTCTTTCTCTCTCTTTCTCTCTCTCTCTCTGTCTCACTCTCTCTCTGTCTCTCTCTCTGTCTCTCTTTCTCTCTCTTTCTTTGTACAGCATGATGCAAAAAACTGAAATCCAGTTGGCGATGAAAATCATTGAAAAAAATTAATGAATCACGTACAAGTGCTTTCAACTTTAAGGGCGCGACTTATTCATGAAAGACAGTTGTGTCCACTCATATCACGGGTTATAATTTTACAAAAGATGACGAATTAAGAGAAATACATTGGCCTGCTTTTAATGTTTAGTAATAATAGGTAGGCCGCTATGGTGTTTTAACATCAAAGGCGAAGGCTAAGCGGCAGGCATACTAATTCAGACAAAATACCAGCACATTCCTGCTCAGCTTACAGCCAGCTTTAATGGATAATTGATTAAGCTATAAATTAACACTCTGCAAACATGCAAATCAAAAGTCCTGGGATGTGTAATTTTTTATGTGTGCGCTAAAAGTCACGGGCAGTTTTCTGGAGTAGATTAGGACACACCCACTTAAGCCTGACAGGCCATGTGAGAGTCTCTACATCAACGTTTCAGACTGTTAACTTTGAGATGTAAGTAACGGCAATAAATGCACTTGACGTCAAAGTGCCCTCCCTTCAGCTGGCATTTATTTTAACGCCCAAAAAAAGTTCAGAGTTTTGACTTGTGATGAAAAAACAAGAAGAAATCTGAGCTGCTATATCTTGTTTGAACTGTTCACAGTGGTAGTGATAGGAACCAGACAAAAACCAATCCTGGAGCTGAAACAATGTACAGTGGAACCTCATTTATTGTTTGCCCCGGTTATTGTACAATTCGGTTATCGTTGACTTTTTTCGGGTAAATGTTGTGTTATTACTCATCCATCTGGTTTTTGTCAGCGTGCCTACGTGACTCGTTGCTAATACTAATTTCATGAAAATAAAGCATCCACCAATGCGTTCGCCACTCATTCTGGCTTTGTTTGCATTACCTCGTGCATTCAAATAATAATGCTCAAAACAAACTAAAACACATCATACTAAAGCAATGGCTCACAGCACTTCTACCTGAAAATGGGAGCAAAATCAAATAGAACCCCAAGAACAAATGTACAAAACAAAGCTGTGGCTGGACCACACCAGCACACTCTAAAACAGAGCGTAAACCTGTAAGAGTGATGATAAATGTTAATTTATCCACTTCTTTAGTCTTTTGTATTTATTTCTCATTGTGTTCTGTATGTAAAACTATAGTTATTCTATATAAAATGTGTTTTTGTTCATATTTCTTACAGGAAATATTGCTTCAGTTATCATTCATTTTGATTAATAATGAAAACTGAGGTTGTATTAGAATAAAATTAATCCCCCAAAAAATAATTAGATAATAAAAGTTAATAATTACAATAGAAAATAGTGAAAAGTATCTACTTTTAAATCATCAACTGTGAAGCTGAGCTTCAATTAAAAATAGACCATTTAACCTTTTAACATTCTGCTCAACCATTTGGTAGAGCACGTTTGAGTCTTTAAAAAACATTGTTTTTATTACTATAATAATTATTATTTTATTATTTTATTTTTCAATCATTTTATTATTATTATCGTCTACCCACAAAACCCAAAACAAAATGCATACTGGTAAATGTTATGGTGTAACACCTATGGGCATAGGAAATATGTAACATGGCATTTCTGGCTAGAACTGCTAACATAGGCTAACAGAACTCAAGCAAATTTAATTTAATTGTTAAAAAAAAAACATAATGTCTGAGACATCAGACAGAGTATTCAGTACCATTTAATGTAATAACTTTGTGTGGTAGCTCTTAGAGCCAATTAACTCTTCAGACATCTGGTTCCTATCACTACTGTCAGCAATTCTGATACTCTGGGTTTAGGAGCATGTGGTTCCTGACACTGTATAAAATGGACAGACATCAATTAGACTTTAACATAGGATTGTTTAGATGCTCTTTAACAATATTTATATCTTCTGAACATTCAGTGTTTTTTCATGATTTTCTGTATTGTAGATTAACACTAAAGTCATCCAAACTATGAGTAAATACAAATGTAATTATTTAGTAAACAAACAAGTAAACAGACCAGAATATGTTTATATTTTACATTCTTCACAGTAGGCACCTCTTGCTTAGATGCAGCTTTCTTGGCATTTTCTCTGTCAGCTTTATGAGGTAGTCACCTGGAATGGCTTTCAGTTAACAGCTGTGTCTTGTCAAGAGTTCATGACTTGCATTTCTTGCCTCTTAATGTGTTTGAGACATCAGTTGTGTGTCTACTTTGAAGTAAAATCTAAAACATGTTTTGGTTTGTTTAAGACTTACGTTTACTACATGATTCATTATGTGTTCACTCACAGTCTGGATGAGTTCAGTGTTCATTTATAATGTAGGAAAACAAAATAAAAATATTGAATGAGAAGTGCTCTGGCTAGCACTTAGCTCTCCTCATAGAAACCAAGTAAAGGTAAAACTAAATTTGTTAGTTTTTCCTTCCACAGGATTTGATGGAGCTTTTCATGCTGCTGTTAAACTTCATGCACTAAACTGTATGAGAGCTGTTTGGTAAGCTTTAGTGAAGCGAATTTGCAGCCATTGCTCCATTTTCATCAAACTGTCAGGAGGTCAAAGTGAACTGCTCCACATTGAGACAAAGATTGGGCATCCATCCTTTTCTGGCTGGCTCTGTACTCTCGAAAGAGAGGTAAAATGTATCTGGCCAGCAGGCATTTGACATTTCTTTGACATTTCCTTTCTTTTCCTATCCATTCTGTCAGACATAGAGAGGGGGTAAACAGCTTGATAGCTTTTTGTTTTTTGCTACAAACAGTAAATAACCCACTAATGGAAGCTTGCGAGTGCTAACCTTTGTTAAGACACAGCTCAGAACATCAGAAAAAGCTCCAGCAAAAGTATAAAATCGCAATATCACACTGAGCTAGCTGCTGGTTGTCACAACGGACAAGATTATTCCAGTCAGGCAAGCATCAAATAATGGCGTGATTTTTAATTAAAAAGCTACAGAGCACACGCAGCCACTGCAGTAATGATGACACAGCCAAGACCGAGGCTTAAGAAGCTTTACAATAATAAAGGCCAGAAGCCAGCACAGCTCTATATCATTAGTCACATGATGTTCTATGTGGCCTGATTAAAATTCAAACATATGCTGGATACTTCATTCTGTATGTACTTTAAAAGTCAGGAATGTTCATTCTTCTATAAACGCTGAACCATTCAGTCAGTGCTGCCTTGTTGCCCAGATTTGGGCAATATAGGAGAAATCAAATATTATTCATAAATATTAGCAAAATATCCTTTTCATATCACTGACCTCACAATCTACTATTAAAACATTAAAACATATCTATTAAAAAAGCTTTGAGAACAATGCATTAAACATCATGAAAACCATATTTTATGGCTTTGCCCATTTTATCAGATCACCATATACTGTAGATTACATCTGTTTTAGCACCACATTCTTCAGTGATCAGGACCACCATAGAACAGTTATTATTTGAGAGGTTAAACACACTAACATGGTGGTGGTGTGTGCTGTGTGGTGCACAGTAAATCTGCCAGTGTTAAATCAACACTATTAGGGTTAAGTTAACACTAAGGGTGTCAAAATGTAACACTGTCAGTGTTCACTTAACTAGAATAGTGTTGATCTAACACTGATAGATTTACTGTGTGGTATGAGTGGATCAGACACAGAGGAGTTGCTGGAGATTTTAAACATCACTGCTGGACTGATAATAGTCCACCAACCAAATATATACTGCCCAAAGCATCCTTTAGGCAGCATCCAATCATTACCGGTGAAGGACTAGAGGACCAACACAAGCTGTGCAGCAACAAATGAGCTACTGTCTCTGACGTTACTTCTACAAGGTGAACCAACAAGGTTGGTGTGTCTAACACAGTGAACAGCAAGTGAAATGTGTATCTACTTTTACCAGCACAACACACACTAACACACCACCACTAAATCAGTGACACTGCAGCAATTTGTGCAACACACACTAACCCACCACCACTAAATCAGTGTTGGTTGCCTGGCGGCAAGATATCGGCAGTTGGAAAAGAGGCGGAGCTTGACTTCACATGCATCAGAAGAGCCCTGTGTTAGTCTGCACCCTCCTAGAATCAGGGACATTACAAGTGATAGGGAGAGTCAACAAAGGGGCGGGTTGATGGGCTACTAACACATTAGGGAGAAAAGCAGGTAAAAAGAAAAAAGAAAAAATGATGGTCGTTTTGGTCAAAAACCTTCATTCTTTGTATGTAATATGACTTTACTGAGACGAATAGTCTCTCTGTTTTGTTGCAGAATCTAATGTAAAAGCATGTATGAAAGCATAAAAATGTGCAGGCTAAGATGCTGACACTATGAAGAGAGGATCGTGAGTTTGAATCCTGCCATCAACAGCCGGGGCCCAAGAGAGGAAAATTGGCAGTGCCCTCTCTGGATATGGTGATCTCTCTCTCTCCCTGTTACTCTCACATTGCACTGTCCACTGGCTCATGCGTCTACTGATTGGTCCATTCAAAACTAGAGACCTGCACTTTCCTCTGTGCGTGTTGGCTCCTCAGTGACGGTGTATCAGTGGTAGTTAGAAAAGAGGCGGTGGCTCCATCACACGCAGCGGAGAAGGCTTGTGCTTGTCTTCACCCTCGTAGAGTCAGGGAAAGTGCAAAGTGATGGGCAGAGCCACTAATGGTTTGGGTTAATTGATGACTACCACATCGGGAAAGGGAGAAAATTGGCCAAAAAAAAAAATAATGTTCTTTTGAAATGTTACTTTAAAATGAAAACGTGATAAAGGTTGCAGTGATTTTGTTTACCTCAGAAAGAAACGGAGAAACAAAGAGCAGCCAAAGGAGGTTGACGTAAAGGGTTAAAATCATTCATTAAAAAAAAAAAAAAGAAACATCTCGATCAGAAGTATCAATGTTTCTGTACCGACCTGCCCATCCCTAATGACTAATCGTGACAGTTTTGGTAGTCTCTTCTTTTCCTTTGATATTTGATATATCGGGGGCGGCACGGTGGCTTAGTGGTTAGCACGTTCGCCTCTCAGCGCTGTGGTCTTGGGTTCGAGTCCACATCTGAGCGGAGTTTCCATGTTCTCCCCGTGTCTGCGTGGGTTTCCTCCGGGGTCTCCGGTTTCCTCCCACAGTCCAAAAACATGGAGGTCAGGTGGATTGGCTACTCTAAATTGTCCGTAAGTGTGTGTGTGTGTGTGTGCGCATATGTGTACACCCAGTGATGGATTGGCGCCCTGTCCTGGGCTTGGTTGAATAGTGTAATGCCCTGCCCTGCGCCCAGTGAAGGGGTAGGGGACTAACCGCAACCCTGATATGGATTAAGCGGGTGGGATAATGAATGAATGAATGAATTTGCTATATCGGATATCCTCAGAAATATCACCTGACATACAAATAACTTAATGGTCATTAGGACTTGTCACCCACAATCTACTACCTGAAATACTGGCAAGCATTTGACTCCTAAAAGGGACACAATTTCTGATTCACAGAGCGTTTCTGAGACTGAACTGTAAGCAGGATTATATTTCATCAGGCTGATGTGCCCTGCACTTCTGCGAGTCTCTGGGGAAGCACTCAGGTTGCCGTGGCCCCTGTGGAACACTAGAAAACACTGCACATATTGTGAATACAGCACATGAACGGGTCATTTCCCTTCTCATATAAATTCATATTACAGCAGGTGTACTTTCTGCCTCATGAAATGTCCTCAACAGAGGTTATAGATATGTCAAACAATGGGTTTGAAGATGTGAATGTAGATATATCACAAACTTGACTACAAGCTTGTTTTTATTCAGTGATACGATTAGGCAATATGTAAGTACAGGACACTTAAATTAAAGAGGAATTCCACCAATTTTTGTATAATTTAATCTCTGAGATGTAAGCAAAGTCATTTACCACATCATTGATGTGTAACACTCCATTCTAGAGAGAGTGATTTCTTCACCATGGTAGGCATGGTAGAAATCAGGCTAGTGGTCCTGCTAGAGCTTACAGTCCCCTGGGAAGACTGAATGGAGGAGGCCCACGAATGTAAGAAGGCAAAATACCTGGAGCTTGTAGAGGACTGCAGAGAGAGTAGCTGGCAGGCCCGCTGTGAGCTAATTGAGCTGCAGGGGTGGGCTGCAGGGGTTTCCTAGGGCAGTCTGTGCCCTGGGCATTCAGGTTCCTTGGCATCAGAGGGTTGGCAGAAAGAAGAGCCACCAGAAACATTAGTAAGGCTGCTGAAAAAGCCTCAAGGAGGTTTTGGATCAAGAGTGGACAGGCATGGAGTAGCACACTGCTTGGACACAAGCCGCAGACTGATCATCCCCGGTTGGGACCCCAGGTGATGAATTAAGACCTGAAACACCAAATGACGCTGGGTTCATCACTGGTGATGTGTTCAGGCTGCACCGACAAGCTGTTTCATGGAACTATGGAACTACATACAACCCAACTGGGAAAGAAGTTGGGATGCTGTGTAAAATGTAAATAAATGAGGCATTTTACCTTATCACAAAAAAATATGAATTCATTTACGTTGGGAAACGTTGGGAAAGGGACAACAAAAGCCTGAAAAATAAGTGATATAAATATAAAAAAGTGACATGACAGAGTCCTCCTGAGGCCCAGCAATTCATTTTAGTTTTTGCTTACATCTCTCATACTAAACATGCCACTCTTCTAAGTCCTGATGTAGAGGACAACCATAGCTTTAAAATGTCACATGTGTGGGGGTGTGGGCTTTAGGATTGCTCCTTTTTGGTATTTTCAACATGGCTGCCATCCCTGCAAGCTCATTTTATGGAAGAAAGAAAGGAAGGCATGATATTTAAATTTAAAATGTTTTTGATGTCATATCTTGATTAATTTTCCTTTAATAAATAATTTGAGTGAGTTTTCAGAACTAAGCTTATTTAGTTTCACAGGGCAAATTACTAATCTATTAATGTTCACTGTAGTGCACATCAGGACTTTGTTCTTATGTTTATTTAACTTTTTCTAGTACACATCTCTCTGACAGAGACAGAGAAAATTCTTAACAGAATCATTGGGGGAGACTCAGACATCTTTCAGAAGATGAGAGTCAAGTGAGTCAGACAGGAGAGTGAGAGAACCCAGATGAGGAACCAGATGACCAAGATGCAGGGCCAGATGTAGTGGACAAAGACACAGGGCTAGCTGAAGTGTACCGTCATCCCATCTGGTCCAAAACCAACTTGTAATGATCTTTTTTTTTATTGAAAATGAAGGGCAGCATACAAGATTGTGTTCCAGTAAATTGATTTTACATCTACTTCTTATTATAGTGTAGATGTGTTGTAAGTGAAGTATCCCAGATATCCAAGAAAAGATTTTATTTGTTAATTTTGCTAAATTGTTTTTTTTTTTTTTTTTTTTTTGCTAAATTCCTTTTCTGTCTCTTAGGTTTATGCCTGCATTGGAAGAACACAGAATTGCAGATGACGGCACCATAATGACCCGTAGGGATTGGAGCCCACAGCAGTCCTTACACCAATACATGGACAAAATAAAAATTTAGGAATTTTCCTTCTTCACCAATCAGTGTATGGAACAGGATTCAAGTGCAGAATGCCTTTTTGTAACAGTGAAACTTATGTGAGATGTGTGAAGTGCCAAATGTTCCTTTGTGTCTCCAAAAAAAATCACAGTGCTTCCTTGGGTATCAGAAATGAATGGATGGATTGAATTAAATGAATGTTCTTGAAATTTGTTAATGTTTCACATTCATGATTAACGAAGTCCTGTTGTGCACTGAAGTGCACATGTTGTAAAATTTAAATAAAATTAGTTTTTACACAAACAAAATAGTCTTTGCAATATGTTTGTTACCACCCCAACACTTGATATATACAGTGAGGTAAATAAGTATTTGAAAACCCTTCAAATTTGTAAGTTCTCCCACATATAAATCATGGAGGGGTCTGAAATTTTCATCTTAGAAAAAATCTGGAAACCACAATGTATGATTTTTTAATCATTTATTTGTGTGTTACTGCTACAAAAAAGTATTTGAACACCTGACAATTAGCAAACATTCTGGCCCTCAAAGACCTGTTAGTCCGCCTCTAAAAAGTCCACCTCCACTCCTCTTATTATTCTAAATTAGAAGCACCTGTTTGAGGTCAATAGCTGCATAAAGACACCTGCCCACCCCACACAATCAGTAAGACTCCAACTATTAACATGGCTAAGACCAAAGAGCTGTCTAAAGACACCAGAGACAAGATTGTAAACCTTCTCAAGGCTGAAAAGGGCTACGA
>BRDA01059239.1:0-28820 GCA_036984385.1 Crenuchus spilurus
GAGAGAGAGACAGAGAGACAGAGAGAGATGCAGAGAAAGAGAGAGAGTGAGAAAGAGAGAGAGAGAGAGAAAGAGAGTGTGTGTGAGAGCGAGAGAGAGAGAGAGAGAGAGACAGAGAGTGAGATGCAGAGAGAGAGAAAGAGAGAGACAGAGAGAGGGAAAGAGAGAGAGACAGAGAGAGAGAGAGAGAGACAGAGAAAGAGACAGAGAGAGAGAGAGAGAGAGAGAGAGAGAGACAGAGAGAGAGAGAGAGATAAAGAGAGAGAGAAAGAGAGAGAGAGAGATGCAGAGAAAGAGTGACAGAGCACAAGAGAGGAGAGAGACAGAGAGAGAAAGAGAGGGACAGAGAGAGAGTGAGAGAAAGAGAGTGAGAGAGATGCAGAGAAAGAGAGAGAGTGAGAAAGATGTAGAGAGAGACAGAGAGAGAGAGAGAGATGCAGAGAAAGAGAGAGAGAGATGTAGAGATAGCAATGAGAGAGAGAGAGAACAAGAAAGAGATGCAGAAAGAGAGAGAAAAAGACAACAAAGGAGAGAGAAATGGATGCAGAGAGAAAGAGAGAGATGTAGAAAGAGAAGACAGAAAGAGGGACAGATTTATCAAGAGAGAGAAAGAATGACAGAATGAGAGAGGTGCAGAGAGAAAAAAAATGAGAGAACAAGAGAAAGAGATGCAGAGAGAGAGAGAGAGAGAGAGAGAGAGAGAGAGAGAGTTTAAGATGAAATGAGTCAGTGAGTTGGTGCCTTGGGAGCTATGAGGCAAGGCCTGAGGACACACACACACACACACACACACTATCTCTCTGCAGTGCCCTTCAAAAATTTGGGGACATCTAGACTTCTTCTGAATTGCTTGTGTTCACGGTTACTTTGAACTATTCAGAGGTTTTGCTAATATATTATATTATTTACAAACACAAATCTCAACACTATCTCAACCTGTGGCACTGAGGAGCTTGTTTTAACTGTTGTTGAAACACAAACTGATAAACAGCTGAACATTTTAAATGCTGATTTGAGGAAGTGTTGGCTGATGGTCAAATCTGGGCAGTTAAATTTAATAACATACAAAGTGGATGTGAGCACAAAACTGAGAAAGACAATAACAAGATGGATGAATACAATGAGATGAATCATGCAGCCATTAAGAAGCCAGAAGAACGAATGCATATCCAGATGGTCACCAGGAGTCAGAATCTACTAAATGGCAACTAATAATAATATGACAATATCTCAAATATGTCACACTAATGTAAAATCAACTATTCATGATTGTTTTCTCTCAAAATGACATCAAAAACACATTTATGTGAGGCTGAAGTGTGTGTGTGTGTGTGCCGCTACCCTGTCTGATGGCCCAGCCCCAAATGTCAGCGTGATCAGGATCTTTTTCACTCAGCATCAGCATCCTCTTACACTCAAGCTGCCATATAGTCTTATTTACCCCCACACACACCTGCACCACCGGCTGCATACACTGGTGCAGGAGTAATGTGTCTCTGTACAGTAGGTTGGGCAGCTTTATGTCTGACACAGTTTCTGCCCAGAGCAAAACAACTAAACATGCCTCATTTCTGCCTGATCATCTAAACACACAATGTTATCACTCCCATACAGACATGATTTAAATACAGATCACACACACACACACACACACACACACACACACACACATATATATATATATATATATATATGAATGAAAGGAGCTGTAGTGACGCAACAGGAGGAGAGTACATTAGATTACAGTACAACAAATGTAAAGTCAATACCACTTTAAATAAATTCATTACAACACATTGATGCTATCTAATTTAAGTAGCAGTGATAGTCCATACATTGTGTGTATATAAAGTGGTTAATCCATGCAGTTAATCCGTGCAGGAGCTGAGCTCGTTAGCTGGTTTGCTCGTTAGCTGGATGCATTTTCCCCATAAGAATACATGTAAAACTGATTAATCTGTGTCAGCCGGCCAATATACAGTATACTTTAATATGCTAAATAATGTGTTTATATGGGTTTTTAAAACATAAACGAGACAATGACGGCGCTCGTGTAGGCTGGCGGCTAAGGAGGACAGGAGGACGGGCGTACGTGTATGGCATGGTTACACTTATCATATGAAAAGTAAAAGTAAAATGTATCTAACTTTCTTGTTCACTACCTTTTGCTAACTTAGCGTCGCTTTCACTAGCACTTTCACTTTCACTGGACAGCGGTCAAAGGTAATGACTGATCTCTTCTTCTACGGTAGCATCTAGGAGATGCTACGACCGCAGCGCCCCTAGTGGTTTGGCATACTTGAACAAATTTACGCTGCTCGTTACTTGGAATTTTACTCGTTACCTGGAACAAAAATATTCCGAGATCTCGACTCGTTACCTGGAATACTCGTTAGTAGAGATGCTCGTAAGTAGGGTTACCACTGTACATACACTTTTTAAAACTCTTTTTCATGATAATGTGGCTGCTAACAGCACTGAGATGTGTTCTTTAATCCCCTTCTTCACCAACAAAGCCAAGGTGTGCTGTTGTGTGTGGCTTGTTTGCCCGCGACTCCCGCAAGTGCCACACTCAAACACAACCCCTCTGGCCAGTGCGGAGGGTGCAGGTTAGGTGGGGGGTGGGATATTTCTCTGCTTTGACATGGCTGATTTTGAAAGTTCAAGCAGAAAACCAATTATAATGAGCAGCGCAAAGCCCGGAGCCCCTCCTTCCACTCCACACAGATAATAAAACAGGAAAAATAGAAGAAAAATGACAGAGAGAGAGAGAGAAGAGCAGAGCTCATAGACTGAAAGCAGAGCAGCTAAACGGCCTCAGTACAGACACATCAGATCCTCTCGATGGCCCTGTGTTCACTGCACACTTTCCTAGTAGCTTTGCTCAAACGAGAATCAAATTAAGTTGGGATTAAAGAGTAAAAGAGAGCGGTTTAAGGTAAGCTATCCCACCGGGGCTACAGTCCTATTCATCAAACCAGTCTTAATTCAGCATGCTGTGAGCTGCCTTATTACCTTTACTGTACTCCTCCAGAGCCACAGAACACGCTAAGAAAGCATTTATTAGTATTTTTAAAAATGCATTCGTCTTTAAACAATACAAAAATATTACACACAGTACAGTGATGACAATAATTAAGTGTCAGCTTAACAAATGTAATTGTATTCATAATTAAGGAATTTTACAATGAAAATCAATCAAAAGCGATACTATACAAGAACCATTTTAGTTCCCTAAAGAACCTCTCAATGGACTGTTCTTTAAAAGTCACACTTGTCAAGTCTACATTACACATTATTAAATGGTTAAATTATTAAATTATTTATTAAACTCTACTGAACCATCTATTGGTGATAATAATGTGCATCACATTTTCAAATGAAACACAGTCTTCATTTATTTATTAGCCAGTAAGAACCTTACTTAATAAAGGATAATAGCACTGATTTGAATAATCTTCACTCAGTGCTAAGATAATGCCTAAAACAGCTACTAATGGAGGACAAACTGCCAAAAAGATTGTTCCCAAACCTTTTATATTATTTAGTAAAGCTTAAAAACGTCATAATAAAACTACTGTTATTTGTGACCTATATGATAAAGTGTGACCAAAATTAGTTATTATAAATTATTATTATTATATTATTAAATAAATTAGGCATGTAATAATAATAATAGCATCATGTAAAAGTTGTACGATAATTTCAGTTTTTTTAAGCCAAGTATTTTTGGAACCTTTATTTTAAAGATTGTACAAATTCTTTTTTTTAAAGTAATGAGTTAAATTCTGAATTAAATACATATCATAACATATCATATGTACAGTACCAGTGAAAATTTTGGACACAACCTCTGGACATTCAGTGGTTTTTCATTTTTTTTAAATTTTCTACGTTGTAGATTAATACTGAAGTCATCTAAACTATGAAGAAATACATACAGAATTATTTAGTAAACAAAAAAGTGTAAAAAAAAACTGAATATGTTTATTTTTTACATTCATACCTCTTTCTTAGATACCAGCTTTCTTGTCATTTTCTCAGTCAGCTTTATGAGGTAGTCACCTGGAATGGCTTTCAGTTAACAGCTGTGCCTACTTTTTAACAGTTGTGTGTCTACTTTGAAGAATCTAAAATCTAAAACATATTTTGGTTTGTTTACACTTTTTTGTTTACTAAATAATTATTCATAGTTTAGATGACTTCAGTATTAATCTACACTTTTAAGTTTAATACAAGATTCCTTATGTGTTTCTTCATTTTCTGGATGACTTCAGTATTAATTTAAAATGTAGGATTAAAACTAATATATATATATATATATATATATATATATATATATATATGGTTTAAATACACAAACACATCTGATCTGAACTGAATAAAATATTATGCGCAGAACCACAGCTAAATCAAAGAATGTTCTAAAGAATGAAAAAGGTTACTGTACAGAAACAAGTCATTTCTAAATGAAGAGTTAAGCCTGAATCTCAGTCTCTAACATCTGCTCACTTCTGAAGTTTGT
Organism: Crenuchus spilurus; assembly: GCA_036984385.1. Lineage (NCBI taxonomy): Eukaryota > Metazoa > Chordata > Actinopteri > Characiformes > Crenuchidae > Crenuchus > Crenuchus spilurus. Next base: position 4,526 of record BRDA01059239.1, read on the forward strand.
TGAACTGAAGTCACTTAGCAAAAGAGCTGAATCTGCTGCATCTGAGAGCTTCAAATACAACCATTAGAAGCAGTGTGTGTGTGTGTGTGTGTGTGTGTGTGTGTGTGTGTGTACAGCAGTGAGAGGGGGGCTTAACTGGGCTTTGTCACCTCAGAGAGAGAGATTAAGAGCAGACGCATGTCAAACCCCAGTCCAGCCCAGCGCAATAAAACACCTGCCACCACAACACGCTTAACACACACACACACACACACACACACACACACACCAGACCTTCCAGACTTAACATAGCGCACAAACAGCTGGGCCCTCTGAACTTAACACAGCAGAACACCACACGCCCCACATAGATAGCATCTACACAAATTAGAATTTTGTGAAAAGTTCATTTGTGTTCATAATATTTATAATTCATTACATGTAAAGTGGCAAATTTTACATTTTTATGTTGATACTGTTTGAACAGTAATTTACTTGAAATGAAATATTAAAAAAATTTGAGATTCTGGATTTCTGATTTTCATAAATTATAAGTCATACCTATCAACATTAAAACAAAAAAGGTCTTGAAATATCTACCTTTAATGACTGTAAAATACATTTGACAGTTTACCTTTTTGAATGAAATTATGAACACAAACGAACAGTTTCACAATATTCTAACTTTGTGATATGGTAATGTATATGCAAATAATAGTAGTAATAATTATAAAAAAATATATAAAAAATATCCACAAAATTATTAGCCACAATTTTGTAAAAATGATTCTCCTCTCAGTTGCCTATAACTGAGATGCACTGGATTAATGTATCCTGCATTTCAACTGATAAATTCTATTTATTTTTACACATATGCACTTTGTTTTTAATCACACAGTATCATACAAAAGTGAATATTGTTATTCGGAATTACAGCTTACATGGCTGTGAGTTGGTTGTATGGATGATGCAATTTATTATCAGCAACAAATTATGTATATTTTTATAATTTTAATATATTGTTCATTTAATAATCTGGCTGCGCCTGCACTAGTAGTTTCACAACTGGACTTTTGTCAACCAACACAAAGATATTCCTGCACACCAGCTTGCTATTTTATGTACATCTATGTTATCATATGTCAGGCCTGCTTATCTGTGTTTCTCTTTGTTATGCAATCAGTGAAATAAGAGTCAGTTTTTACAGCCAGTTTGTATGTGTGACTCAAATCAGTTAACAGTTTGACCAATTATTGGTTAATTAGAACATAACTGTAAAGCAGAGTGATAATCCCAGTGTCCCAGTGCTGTTATTTTTTATATGTCTCTTGAACAAACAAATTACTTGGACAGAACTAACTTTGTGTTATAGCTTATTTTTATATTTATTTTATATATATTTTTAAAAAAATATTTTTTTATTTTATTTTTATTGTTTTTATTTTCTTTGCAAATTAGGTAACCTAAGGCTTAACCCTAACACTATCCAAATACTCTATAGGTTTTATTTTACATTGAAGAACATCCTGGTTCCTGACTTTGTGTGCTGAACTCAAGCTTACTTGTATATGGTAACGTCTAAGATTAATTAACCATGTACAGGTAGGTTTCCGACAGGTTTAATTGCAATTAAAACCAAAAAATGATTAGTAGTTTAAAGCATGTTTCTTCAGATCTGGACTTTGAATCCAGTTTCTGGTTCTGGATTATGTGATTTCTGGTAGTCTATTGAACTGACAATGTAACTGATTGGCCCATCATAGCTACAACTACATGCAAAATCCTGGACTGGAATATGGATTCAAAGTAAATATTTGAAGATCTGGCCTTTAGAGGTTTTATGTTACTCATAGTTATCGCTGCTACACATTCAGCTTCACTCAACTTTGTGATCTTCCTCACTCAATGTGTTGGAAAAGACTGGAACTGTTATCCTGGGTTTAATCATTTCTCAGGACTGTTACCTCATAGACTATGTAATAGCATACAACAGGTTTTCCTCACTTAGAGTGATTAATTTTAATCTTCAATCTGAATGCATTGTTTATTTGTTTATTTTTATCATTTATTTTATATGTTCTTTAACTCAAGTATTTTCTTTATGTTCAGCTTTTGTTTTTATTATTAAAAGATTCATAACATGTATTTGCACATGACACAAGGTTGGCCCAGGTGCAGGACTCAAAAATGAACAAAAGAAAAATAATATCTATCCATACACTGTACTTAAGGCTCCATTTATCATTCTAAATCATTATGCCTCCATCATATGCTCCATCACATATGGTATGTAATCTAAAGCAGTGTTTCTCAATCTTGTTCCAGTGGACTTACATCATGGCACATTACCCATCAAACCCAGAATAGACAAAAAATGGATTTTTAAGCAGTGCAAAAACATTGGTAGTTTGCACTATACATTTGTAACAATCCTTCCTTATTTTAGTTATTTTCTAGCCTATTAGCATGTCACACTAATATAAAACAATATTTTAATTAGCAATGTTTGATAATATAAGAACCAACTTAATACTGTTTATTTATCAGAATTTAAATCAGAAATTCATAAGCTTTCAATCAAAATCTGCCTATTATTACCTCAAAGCATGATTACAAACTGACTGCTAAATGAACCTGAAAACTGCATCACAGTGTAATCCAGCTGTAGTAACAATAGAAACAGAGAACATTTACCTAAATTGTGTATGACCATATGAAACTGACCAATCAAACTCATGGGCGATGTTCTGCTTCTGCCTTTTTCTACAATTGTGACATGATTGGAAGATGGTTTTAGAATAATGAACTCCACAAGATCTCTACTAAGTAAAGGACATAAAGTCTCCACCAAATCATATGCTCCACAAGGCCTCCACCAAGTCAAAAATCTACAAGACCTCCGCCAAGTCAAGGAATCTACAACACTTCCACAAAGTCAGGGACTCTAAATGTCCTCCACAAGGTCAAAGGCTCTACAAAGCCTCCAACAAGTCAGGGACTCTACAATACTTCCACAAAGTCAAGGGCTCTACAAGATTTCCACAAAGTCAAAGACTCTACACGACCTCCACACAGTCAAAGACTCTACAAGACCTCCATCAAGTCAGGGACTCTACAAGTTCACCCTCAAGTCATGGACTTTACAAGACCTTCACCAAGTCAAAGGCTCCACAAGGCCTCCACCAAGTCAAAGACTTTTGAAGACCTTCACCAAGTCAGAGACTCTACAAATTATCCAGCAAGTCATGGACTTTACAAGACCTCCATGAAGTCAGGGAATATACAAGACCTTCACCACATCAAAGAATATATAAGACCTCCACCAGGTCAAGGGCTCTTCAAGAGCTCCACCAAGTCAAGGGCTCTACAAGACCTCCACCAAGTCAGGGACTCTACAATACCTCCACCAAGTGAAAGACTGAACAATACCTCCACCATGTCAAAGACTCTACAAGACATCTTTCAAGTCAGGGACTCTACAAGATCTCCACCAAATCAAAGATGCTACAAGACTTCCACCAGGTCAAGGACTTTTGAAGACCTTCATCAACTCAGAGACTCTACAAATTATCCAGCAAGTCATGGACTTTACAAGACCTCCATGAAGTCAGGGAATATACATGACCTTCACCACATCAAAGAATATATAAGACCTCCACCAGGTCAAAGCCTCTTCAAGAGCTCCACCAAGTCAAGGGCTCTACAAGACCTCCACAAAGTCAAAGACCCTACACAACCTTCACAAAGTCCCGACTCTACAAGACCTCCATCAAGTCAGGGACTCTACAAGTTCACCCCCAATTCATGGACTTTACAAGACCTCCACCAAGGCAAAGGTTCTACAAGACTGCCACCAAGTCAAGGAATTTATTAGACCTCCTCCAAGTGAAGGAATCTACAAGACCTTCAGCAAGTCAGGGACTCTACAAGACCTCCACAAGGTCAAAGACTCTAAAAAATCTCCACCAAGTCACTCCACTGCACCAAGTCAGGGACTCTAGAAGACCTCTGACAGAATCGTGTGGTATCTGGTATGAAGATGTTAGCAGCAGATCCTTAATGTCCTGCAAGATGTGAGGTGGAGCCACGGCAGATCAGACTTCCTGTTCCAGAACACTCGCAGATGCTCAACTGGATTGAAATCTGGGGAATTTGAAGGTCACTTTTGGTAGGTATTGGCTGCTGCTAAAAAAGAACCCAAAGTCTTGCAGCTTTGGAGTCATCTAACCATAACTCTTTGACCCTTTGTTAAAGTGGCAACATGTTTTTAGTGTTTATAATAATGTAGTATAATGTGGTGGTGATAATAATAATAATAATAATAATAATAATAATAATAATAATAATAATAATAATAATAACAACAGTACAGCACATTTAATTAACATTAGCAGAAAGACTTATGAAGTTAATGTAGAAAAGCAATGTGGAGTAAACTGAATAAACTTTTTTTGAATTGATTCATTTTTCACTTTTCTCAGGGAAAGTGTGAATGGGTATTTGTTATTCTGGTGAAGATATGAATGCAGGGATGGGGCGTAAACCCCAAATTCCTGTCTGAGTGTTTCTCCAGCATGACAGAGTGCAGCAGACAGGCTCTATCCATCACCGACCGCTTGAACTTTCCCTCTACACTAAAGCACCAGTGGTCCCAGAGCATCCAGACACTGACCTATGAATATTACATTGATGCAGAATTCAGAGTCCAGTCTGGAATTTCAAAATAAGTATTTGAAAATACTTTTGGAAAGGCTGAAAACAATATTCATCATAAAAAACGATTTCACAGCACACACACACAGCACACACACACTCATACCGGTACACAGCTGCACCTTTCTTACCTATTCTAGTGTAATGAGGTTTAACATAAGGTCATTGTCCTCTCAGGATCAAACTCAATATGTTCCACACGAAACATACTAAAATATTTAGAGAACTATTTAGTTCCACAACATACTCTCTCTGTGAAACAAATAAAATCTGAAAGGCTGAGAATGAAATCAATACAATGTATATGACCGTGCAGAGGTGTGGGAATAGCCATGCACTTGCCCTTCGCGCAGCCCCTGTCTGCCAAATGCAAAGAGCTCTGCTAATTTCCAGCCAAACTCTGATTGGCTGAGGCTGCGGCGATGTGGCATGGCACGGCTTGCACAGGTCAGTGACTGAGGCAGTGTAGCATGAAACAAACTAATAGAGAGAGTCACTTACATCCCAGCACAGTCTATCGCTCTCTCTCTCTCTTTGTTTTTTTTTGTCTCCACACACATTCTATCTAACTCTCTCTATTTCTTTCTTACTGTCTGTCTCTCACACGTTTGACTCTCTCCCCTTCCTTCTTACTGTCTCTCTCATGCCAACACACTGGCAAGGCTTCAGTCAGACACACTGTCACTTTCTCTTTCATAGAATCAAAGAACAGCAGATGATAAATAAAAAAAAACTAGAGAACAGAAAAGAAAATTAAATGGAAGAGGACTGAAAAGAAGAATAAAGAAAAAAGTGAACGAAAGAGAAAAGAAGAGAAGAGACAAGAAAAATGTAACGGAAGAGAAGAAAACTGAAAAGAAGAATAAAGAAGAAAACTGAAAGGAAGAGAAAATAAGAGAAGGGAAGAGAATGTACGAGAAAAAATAAATAGAAGAGAATAAAACTCAAAAGAAGAATAAAGAGGAAAAGTAAATGGAAGAGAAAAGAACAGAAGAGAATGGAAGAGAAGAGATAGGAAAAATTAAATAGAAGAGAAGAAAACTGAAAAAAAAGAAAACTGAGTGGAAGAGAAAAGAAGAGAAGGACAAAGAAGAGAAAAATTCAATGGAAGAAAAGAAAACTGAAAAGAAGAATAAAGAAGAAAACTGAATGGAAAAGAAGGGCAGACAAGAGAAGAGAAAAAATTGAATGGAGGAGAAGAAAAAAAGAGAAGAGAACTGAAGAGAGGAATAAAGAAGAAAACTGAGGAGAATGGAATAGAAGAGAAGAAAAAAGGAGAGGGGCTGGGAATATAGAAGATTGGAGAGGAGAGGAGGAGAGAAGGCAGTATGTAGAGAAGAGAATGAAGAAGAGAAAAGCAGTTAAAGGGCTGCAGTGAGGATAAACCAGTGGATGCGGAAAAGAGCAGGAACCTTAGGGAAGTGAGAGTGTAAAAGAAAAGGTGAAGATGAGGCTGTATATAGAGGCTGACAGAGAGGAGGAGTGCTGTTTAACAGAGGAGGAGAGGGAGGGGGAGAAGAGGTCTGAAAGACAGAAGAAAAGGGAGAGAAAGGGGGAGAGAGAGATCATTCTGTGATAAAAGGTGGAAAATAAGTCTGATTATCCCGGAGCTGGGAGGCATCAGACAGACAGTCGTGAGTCATCTCAAAACTCAGGAGAGTGGAGGGAAAGACAAGAGGTCACAATTATATGGTGGGCGCTCCCCTGCCTGCCACGGCTAATGTATTCTGTTAGTTCCTGTACATGCCACATGGGGAAATTCTAATTAAAGAGAGGAGGGAATTTTGACACACGTGAAGCAGCGATCAATATTTAGCACACCATAATCAGCCAATCCTGATGCCTTCTGACACAGTCACTGTGTGTGCTCCTCTTACTCTTTATTATACAGGCCGAGAGAGAGAGACAGGCCTCTTCCTACAGCCTGACAGAAGAACATCATGAACCAAGCACTCCTGATTTCTCTCTTTCATCTCCATTTATCCCTTCATCCCTTTAAGAGGAGGGGGAGGACGAGGAGGGGCTTCCTGTAAGATGAGGCTATGGACGAGATTGCAAAGAATGAAAGAAAAACAGAGGGACACCTGCAAATGATAATATTTGCTAGATGGGTAGATAAGAGTTCAATAAATGCATCAATTCTAGATCAAAACAACATTTTTCTATTTACTCTATTTCTTTATTTACATTTTCAAAAATATACATTTATGCATTTCGCGGACACTCTATCCACAGAGATCTATTTATTTATTTAGCCAATTTTATCCCCTTCCCTATGTAGTAGTAGTAGCAAATTAACCCATCCCATCCGTTAGGACTCTCCCCATCACTTTGCACTGTCCCTGACTCTAGGAAGGTGAAGACAAGCACAAGCCTCCTCCGTTGTGTGTGATACAGCCACCACCTCTTTTCGAACTACCACATCACTGGGGAGTCAACGTGCTCGGAGGAAAGCGCAGGAATCCCACCTCCGAGTGGACCAATCAGTAGACGCCTGAGCCAGTGGACATTACAATGTGAGAGTGATAGGGAGAGAGAGTGCCATCTACCTGCCCAAAGAGTATTTATAAAGAGAATGGAAGAGAAGAGATAGGAAAAATTCCTCCCCTACATCGTTTTCAAAAATAATATCATACACACGAGATCGTTTAAAGAAAAGTTTTCATCCACATGAATACGCATAAATACGCCGTAGAGTGTTGTCATAAAGACGCCAAGGACATAGATGGCAGTGTAACACAAAGCTAACACCCATGTCAGCCAATCAGAATCCTTTAAAACAAACATGATAGAAGCGCTCCTTCTCCTTTGCTCCTCCACGTGTTGGAGAAGCTGAACTTGTAAAAACAAACACGCAAAGAGTGTTTGAATTAACATAAAAATGAAAACTTCTCTGCTGGCGTTCATCCTTCCACAGCAAGGCAGTCAATTACAGTGGTCGCGCATATGACGTCACAGCATCATTTGTCGCAGATTGTGATGTTCTGGACTCTAAAACGCCGTTTTCACACGTACACACGCACACACGCAAACGCAAAAACAGAGTTTTCCAAAATCTCCACTTTGGCCGGAGTTTTCATAATCAATCGTTTTTGGTGGTGTAAAACTGTGTTTGCATGTGGATGAAAGGCACAAATGCATAAAAATATATGCGTTTATTCAAATACCCAGCTACGTGTGGACAAGGCCTGAAATTGCACAAAACAGCAACTGTAAGAACATTTATAAAGGCACCATTGTAGAGATTTTGTTAAAGTGATGGACAATGTAACAACAATGGGCTTGCAGAGTCAACATGTTTATGAGTATATATCAGATTACAACTATGACTGTTACGGTCATAAATCTCAGTCTGGTTTTCTCAGCATACTGTGGATCTGGTCAGCAGTAGTGTGCACCGGTTCTTCTGATATACAAGCTGAAATTGGTCAGGAAGGAGTTTTATCATGACCTTGACAACACAAGTCCCTCACTTGCCACTGTGTAGCCAATGACTTTTTGAGGTCAGTCATGTTTTATATCTCCAAACCACCAATGGTGAAAGGAAAATACACTTTTTAAGATATCCTTTAGCCTTTAATGGACAACCTGCAATGATAGTCTGCTCATAGCTCAGGCAGCTGCGTGGGTTATTGGAGGCGTATAATGTATTACATGTTGAAATAAATTTTTTTTGGTGCTTGAACACAAATTATTTATTTATTTATTATTATTATAAATTTATTATTATAAATTATTCATAAATATTGACAAATTATTATTTATATTTTATTAATAATTACTAGTTACTATAAATAATATGCTAATAATAACTATTAAATGTTATTATGACTAATACAATAATAAAAAATAATAAAATATTAATACATTATTACATATTATTTATAAATAATAAACTGTTAAAAGCATGTAGCATAAAATTATCACACAATCCTTTTCAGTCAACTTCACTTCAGCTCATTATCACCAATGTTACACATATGTTTGGACTGTATGGTCAATAGATCTTATTTACATAGAATTATACCTCATTTTTGAGTAAAAATAAGCAGAAAGTCTGAGTTATTTCGATAATAGTTACACTGAGAGGCATGTAAATAGATGGCTTATCACAGACTGGTAGACACACGCACACAGACACACACTCAAATGTAAATATGAATGAATTTTGATATTAAACTGCTGATATTAAAATACGTCTAGCTGACGTGACGCAGGCAGAACAAATGCTCAACACGTTAATAACTTACAGATGAAAACGGACTGCTGGCCAAATTTCAGTCCAGACTCCAGCCTAAAGGGAAACTGGCTTGTATTTCAGCTGGGTCTCCATTTAATATAGTGTAACATCTCTATATTACGAGTACAACAAAATCCTGGACGTATGTGAAATTCCACCTGGACGTTCTTTTTAAGTCTTAAAAAGAGGACATGTCCAGGTAAAAGAGGACATCTGGTCACCCTACCTAACCTCAACTGGTCCCCGGGCACTGCAGCAGGTGGCTGAACACTGCTCTGTGTATGTGTGTGCTCATGTGACCCTTTGTGCGTGTGTGCATCGTGCCCTTGTGTGTGTATTGATCTAGATGGGTTAAATGCAGAGAGGAATTTCCCAACAGGGATCAATAAAAAGTATCTTATACGTTGTGATTTCCAATTTCAATAATATTACATTGGTAGGCATTAGCAAATGTAGAATTAGGAGTCTTGCCCAAGGACTCTTATTGGTGTACTTGCCCAGGCTGGGGCCTGAACCTCAGTCTACCAAGTTGGAGGTAACTAAAACACTATGCCATCCACAATCATGGATCATGAAGATGTCTTAAAGTATCGTGATAATATATTTTTGCCATATCGCCCAGCTCTACGGTGACCTTACACACCTGAAAGACAGCATTTCACTCACAAAGGGGGCACAGAGTAATCGAGCAGATACACTGATGGACTCCTCTAGCATTATGGGGATTTTGTTTGAACACAAGCACTTACACTCTAGTACAAATACACACAGCACACAGACACTCGCATAAAGCCAGACACACTCACGTATGAGCTCTGATGGACACACACTTCACTTGTATGAAGCATAGTGAAATGTGAACATAAGGTCAAGTGGACAGAGAGAGCAGATCACACATTAATGCTGACCACCTTGCAGGTGTGGGAGGGGGGAGTTGGAGGTGTGTGTGGTGGGGGTAAGCATCATGTCCCGTGCCTCTCTTCGTCAGCAGACGTCTCCGTGTTGGGTGTGTGTAGCTGACACACGCATACACACGCTGGTACTCACTACCCCGATTCCTTCCAATTAAGACCCGTCCAACTGTGCTAGCCGTCGCACGGACAGCAAGAGTGGGTGACACCCAACCATACAGGATCTGTCTCTGCCGTGACATAACGAAGGAATTTTAAAACCTCTTTCTTGCTCTCTCTCTCTCTCTCTCACACACACACACACACACACAGGGCAGCGTGCAGGGCTGAGGTGGAGACTGATAAAGAGTGTGTGCTAAATGAGTGGCATTGAGGAAGGCTCAGAGCTTTCCCTAATTACTCCCCCCAATCTGTCTCCGTCAGGACCCTCTACTGTGATTTATCCCAACGCCGAAACCTTCTGGAATAATGCCCTTATTAAAGCCCCTGCTGACGAAGACCTGCGGCCCGGGACAGGCGATGGGGGAAGGGGGTCAGGAATTAAAGCATTTATTATAGTCAAAGGGAAAATTAATAGTTATTAGTCCACCTAAACATGGAGGCTGAATGCTAATATCAAAGCCTTGTGAAGGAGTATAACATCCATACACAGCAACCATTATACCAAAAAGTACTTTGATTAACAATAGTGGAACCTGTTTTTGTACAGAAGCATATACAACAGGTTCTCTGTCCTGGAGAAATGCCAATGGTTCTTTGAGTTCTCTATATGCCTGCTGTCTTTATTAAAGAAACATTGAAACAATATAACATTTAATTTCTTTACAATAACTTGACCAGCTAAATATTCATACAATTAATATAATAGATATACAGGTACTATAGATATGAACACATAGACGGTATATAGAGGCAGAAATTAACATTTCTTAAATTTAAAGAAGAAATCAAGGTTTCAGTGAACTGTCAAAAACAAAAAAGGCGAAAATAATTTTAGGATAATTTTTTATACATGCATATATAAAATGTAATAATAAACTATGTTTGATAAATGGATAAGTGATATACTGTATCCTCTGTCAACACTGTAACTTAATACAATCATGCTAATAAAGCTCATTTAGATAGATAGATAGATAGATAGATAGATAGATAGATAGATAGATAGATAGATGCTCAAATATGTACTTTTCTCTTTTTCATCTTTCTAGGGACATTTGGTCCCCACTTAGTAGTAAATACACACACATTCCTGCAAATATGTTTACACAGATCTACATAGAACTGTCTTCTGTTTGTCTATCGCACTGCAACTTTACCTCACAGACAGTCATATATTACCTGAGACAAAGAAAAGCCTGCGAGGGACTGTCCACAGACAGACATAACGCATAAGCATTTGTTACCCCTGACCAGTCTGGCTATTTTCTAAAGTCTTTAACTTGGTAACCGAATTCCTGGCTGCCAAATTCAATTTCAATCTTCTTTCACTGGGCCGCCATGTAATACGTGCATTTTGATTTAATTTCATCCTAAAATACATAAATATACATATTGTTTATTCAGTTACACCGAAAGAAAAAAAATGAATTCTTTTAACTGTGGCTTGCCAAGTGCGTTGGGAAATAGCAAAATAGCACCCTAATCTAATCTAAGGAAACCACGGCGGTTGTTAATTCCTTACGATTAAATATGTCCACCATCAACAATGGCGTTCTCCTGCCCTCACAGCCACCATTTGTCCTCTTGGAGGGAAAACGAACATTTTATATTTCATGAAATTGAATTTACAAAGGTCAAAGTCTCTTAACAAATGGAGATAAATCAAAAATACTTTACTGTGTCTCTTCAAACAAAACATCTTCAGAAATCCAGTAGAGGGGATTTAAGTACACCACAGCAATGTTCCTGATATGATGAGAAATAAAAGTGAAATCAACATCAATCCTCATCATCGTCATCATCATCATTTGCTGTTAATGAGGTAATGAGTTTTGTTTAGCTTGAATCCCTGAAAGAAAGCCAAATAACAGCTGAGATTATTCAATATAAGGGCAATTTATTGTGTATCATATGCCTACATGCCCCAAACACCATTATTCATGAAACCAAATTTGCTAAATTAGCACATTTACAGAAATATTTAACTGATGTGCATCGTCTACAAACTGAATAAAATAAAGTTAATTTCAGTGCTATGTGTTCAATCAGTACAACAATTTTGTAGATTTTCTCCAGTTGAGGAAGATATGCTACGCTAAAGAGACAGTCAACATGCAGTACTATACACAAGTTTTAGGTCACCATAGAAAATGACCTTTTATACAGACACTATAAGACAATAGGGTCATCATTAAAACATTAACAGATATCACAATGAATTCCTACAAATATTTTTTTTTAGTTTAGTATAAAAAATGTCATTTGGATATGCTAATCAGACATTATCTAATAAAATGACTACATTCCAAAATTAAAAATTTAGTCTTTGGGTGATGTTAGGATTAAAATGTTTTGTTTTGGTTGACTTTTTTTCAGAACAGACTATTAGAATTGTTTAATTTTTTAATCATGAACATAATATATACTCTTGTTTATATTCTTTTTCAGAAGAGTTCATAATTAACATAAAATTTCAAGAATGTAGGCTTCTATAAAATGAGATTTTTGGTTCTGAATGTGAAAAAAAGCAGATTTTTTTAGAAGAATTACTGTGAGATCTCAGAACACATGCACATGTGGGAATGCTGTGAATATTATAATAAAAAAAAAAACGAAATTATTGGTACATATTTTGACTCTGCAGGAAACAAGCTTTTCAGTGATATATGTGATCAAGTGTTTGTGTGGAGTGTGAGCGGAGTTAAGTTTTCATGAATTTGACAACATTTGAGAAATAGAGATATCATTATATCAACACTAGTTTGGAATGAAGTCGACCTCGGACATTACAGATGCTATGTGACAGGTTTTGCTGAATTTATAAAAAAACGAGCACACCAGCCAGTTGTAGCAGAATGCAAAACAATGATCATAGGAAAAAGATGTTATGTGGCTCATGTCAAAAAGGGCATGATAATAGGTTACCACGTGAAGGGTGGTAGCATCGTGGAAACTACTAACTTTGTGGGATGTTCTAGAGCTGCTGTAGTGAAGGTGTACTGAGAATGAACTTGTCATACCTTGAGCCTCCCAATGGCATAACAGTACACAGCAATCAACACACCACAGTGGACCAGTTAAACTCTATAATAAACACAGAAGTAATGAGGAAAATGTCAGAGATCACCACTGAGTGAACACTCCAAGCCAGGGGTAGTTATTCCCACTATTATGTAGCTGGTAATAATATTTTGATATGACAGTATACAGTTAAAAAAAGTGAATGTAAATTTACAAAACACTCAAATAAGTGTCTCTGTTAAGCTTTGATATTTTATTATTACAGTTATATTAGTTATATTTAATATTTTTCAGTTATAGACACAATTTATCCAAAAATCTGAAAACTGATTTAAAGACAGATAAAAATATGGCTATTTTAGCTGCTTAATATACATTTCTCTTTTAATTACAAAACATCACTGTGCTATTTTGAACAGACTTTGTTGTGTATATAAAATGTAATCTAACAAAGTTAAAAAAATGTAGATTTTCAATTAGCACAGCAAATGAACAGGACTATAATTGAGTATTTTACTGTTTTTCTGATTAAACAGAACAGTTTACTGATGCAGTAGTATAGGCAGTCATGTACATTGTGTATGCAGTGATAGAAAAGTCTAAATAAAGCCAAAATTCAAAGCCACAGCTGACTTAAAAGAATGACAGGGAAAGTTAAAAGCCTCTGAATGAACCGCTGGAAACACACTGCATATGGCTTACAGACAGAATAAAGTGACAAATCACACGAAACAGACTTTTACAAATAACAATGAGATAGAAACCAACTATTAAAGCACATTTCTCCAAAACAGCAAAATAACCTCATACACAGCACAGCAACGAACACAACACAGCACTGTGATGTCCTGCACACTGAAAGTCAGTCTGTCTGTCAGAAGACAGACAAACAGAAAGAGACAGAGAGATAGCATTGTCTTCATATCCCTCTTTATTCTCTCACACTGTCTCAACACACACACACTTGTGGTGTTAAAAGGTGGCGATCTGAAGGGTCATCCTCTTTTCCGATATGAGTGGAGAGAAGTGAAGAGCTTCAGACAGCCACTCCATCACCATTACAGAGAACGAGGGAACACACTCAGAGAACATTAGAGGAGTGACAGGAGCGATGGATCTGTGACAGAGGAGAGGAATCACAGCACACCCTCAGTCCAAGAAAAAGAGAATGAAGAGAAAGTGAGAGAAAGCGAGAGACAGAGAGAAAGAGACACATACTAATTACAGTATATAGGTGTGGGTTTAAAGCTGTATTAGTGACTGTTGTAGGTGTGTGTGTGTGTGTGTGTGTGTGTGTATGTATGTATGTGTTTAGATGTGTGTATGTATTTGTGTAGGTGTGTGTGTGTGTGTATGTATGTAAATAGGTGTGTGTGTTTGTATATGTATTTGTATATATATATATATATATATATATATATATATAATATACATATAAAATATATGTATATTTTTGTGAGCATGTGTGTGTTTAGGTGTATGTGTGCATGTGTGTATGTGTGTGAGCAGGCAGGTGTGTGTATGTGTAAGGTTTTAAGATGTGTGTGCACGGGTGTGTGTGTGTGTGTGTGTGTGTGCATGCATGTGTGTGGGCATGTATGCGTGTGCATGAGTGTGTGTGTGTTTACATGTGTACATGTATGTGTGTATATTTTTAGCTGTGTGTGTGTTTGTGTGTGTGCGTGTGTAAATGTGTGTTTGTGCATGTATACGTGTGTGTATGTTTTTAGCTGTGTGTTTCTGCATGTGTACATGTATGTGTGTGTGTGTGTGTGTGTATGCCTTTAGCTGTGTATGTGTGTGCGTATGTGTGAGAGTGTGTGTGTTTGTGCATGTGTACATGTGTGTGTACTTTGTATGTGCACAGTAAATCTGCTAGTGTTAAATCAACACTTTTAGAGTTAAATTAACACTGAGGGTGTCAAAATTTAACACTCTCAGTGTTAATTTAACTCTAATAGTGTTGATTTAACACTGGCTGATTTACTGTGTGTGTGTATGTTTTTAGCTGTGTTTTTGCATGTGCACATCTGAGTGTGTGTGTGTGGTTTATGTATGTAGGTGTGTAGTTACGTTTACTGTATTATACAGTAAAGCAGGTTGTACAGTAAAGCGTACGACATGCAGAAGTCGTACACTGTAGGTCATATTACAGTTTGTGCTTTTGTAACTGTTCTCCTGTAACAGAACAGTAGATAATAAACTCATGCTAAGAATAAATGTGGATCAGATGTAAATTTTAGTCACTGTTTAGTGGCAGTGTTTGGTTCATATTTAATAGAAACAGTCAGGTCGAGCCACAGTCTACAGTCCATATGTGTGTGTACAGAAACGTAACTGAAAAATAAATACAGAAAGTAATGATGAACAAAAATTAGCAGGTCTGATATCTTACATCAGTTCAAACCTTAACCCTTCCCATTCCACTTTTTTACACTGCATGTGTGTGTTGTATATGTAAATGTGTGTGTATATGACTGTGTGTGATGTTTACGTAGGTGTGTGTGCGTGTTGATGACTGTATGATTATGCTGAGTGACGCTGACATAGATGACAAGTCACACACTGTCACACTACTGGGATACACACACACACCACTGGCTGACAGACACACATATTCACAGAGAGTCCGTGTGTGTGTGTAAGAGAGAGAGAGAGACAGAGAGAAAGATAAATAGAGAAGGAGATAGACAGAGAGAAAGAAACAGGGGGAGATAAACAGAGAGAGGGAGGAAAATGATAGACAGAGACAGAAGAAAAGAGAAGGATGGCCTTTAAAGAAATAAACGAGAATAGCACTTCCTCTGTGCTGAAGGAAGCCTTATAATTTGCAATAATGGCACGCCAATAGCAGAGCTGCTTCTGTGGAGAAATTACGGAGAGAGCTGCACACACATCTCCTCTTAGCTGGCAGAAACAGATCCATTGTGGACAGAAGTCTTGTTTACTTGGTAAAATGGCATCAATTAGGAGCGGCTGGTGGAATTAGCATATGCTCTTAATGCACTGGCCTCACTTTCTCAGTGCGTGGAGTGCTCTCATCGGTAGGGAAGGGACATGTTCAGCGAAAAACGGGAAAAGGTCAGGTGTCTGCCGCATGCCGCAGATCAGATTTTTTCCCCTTTTTTTCCCTTCACCAAACAGTCGTGCATCCTCTCACCGGCTACTGTCACGTCCCTCTCTCAGACGCATAACAACACCACACGTCCAAATGTTTAGAAATGATCAGAGTCAAGAGTATTGACAGTGAGCGCCTCATTCCAATCCCGTTTCATTCAAAGGGATATAAGGTGCCTGACTGAACAGTGTGTTTTAGTTTTACTTACCTAGCAAAAAAAGTCTTGCAAAAAGCAAACATACAACAAGATAGATTTATAAAGAGTGGGTCCTCCCACTTTTATAATCTAACACAAAGCACAATCTGACTAAATAAATGCTAGGAAATGACAAAAAAGGCTTTGAAACAATGTGTTGGCAAGTATATAATGTAAAAATGTGCTGCACTTCATGGAAGAATATTAGTATTTTTACTGACTGATTAATCATTGCTAATTGCTAATTGCTTAGGCATTGATAATTGCTGTTGGTCTGCATGGCTGAAAACTAAAACAGTACATTTACAGGCACGTCTACAGGCAGCCTTATCAGTGTGGATGCTGTAGAACAATTTGAGAGCTCCCCTTAGCATCAATTTCACCACATGACTGATAAAACGTATCCTTTTGACATACGTCAACAAATATTTAGTTTATTTTTTATTTTTATAATATGTAAAAAGACATCATGAAATCTAACATTATATATACGCCATCAGCTGCCCTGCACTCTAAGTATTGGCATCGGTCACTGAAGAGCCCATATCAGCCAATAATCACATTGAGAGTTTTTCAGTATGTAAAATGATTAGTTATGTGCAGTTATTACATTAGGAATTGCTACATTATTACTTTTACCTGTTATTCACGCCTTAAGATGAAAACCTGAATGTTTAAAAGGTTTACAAGAGCATCAGTCTGGAGGGATTACAGATCTGACAGCAGGCAATGAAACATACTGTGGACTTCCACAACAACAAAGAAGTACACAGATAAGAAATTAACAGCCAAATTAGTGCTGTGGTCAATATCTCCAGTGCTGGAGAAGGCTAATCAATTGCGGCGGTTAGCCAATTCATTTTAATTATTCATCACTTACCACCCACTAGCACGCCCGCTCATTTCCCCTTAAAATGCTATTTCATCATTAGACTGCTGGTGGGGGTGTGAGTGAGTGTGTGCTGGTGGTGGAGCTGGTGGTGGTGGGGCTCAATATCTCTGCTCCTTCTGCAGACTTTCAAATTGACTAGTCTTGCACAGTTGCAGCCAAACCTGAAAAAAAAAAACAAAGAAGAAGAAGAAGAGGAGGAAAAAAAAGAATCGTTGGTGTCAAGCCGCAGTTTACAAATATGACATCTCCTCTGTCGCGGCAGCAGATATGAAATATTGATTTATGTGCAGTAAAAGGTCTTATAAAAATGATCACATACACAAGAGGGATTAATGCGCGGAAGATCAATAGAAATTTCATTCTTGACGCTAGACTGTCACCTATGGTGAAATGCTAAAATAAAGAAATCAATATTATCTATGAAATGTCAAATTTATTATAATTATGAGGATGAAAGCTGGCCAAGTGGGTCCCAGGAGGTGCGGCTTGGGGGGTGGGATAGGTTACCCTCCCCACACCCACACCTCCCACCAACAAGCATCCCTCATGTCCCAACCTCTCCGCCTGCCAATTTGAGCACAATATCAGTGTAGAGGGCCTCTGGCCGCTGCAGGGCTGCTGGGGTAAATTCCTGGAGGAATATTTAAGCGCTTGTAGAAGAGGGAGCAGCTCTGGAGTCTGCAGGTTGGGTAGTTAACAGCTGCTGGAGCAGGGAGACAGCTCTCTGGCCTCTCGATGGAGACCTGTCTGTCCTCCAGCTGTCCGACGCAGGAGGATCATGTCACAGAGGCCGTAAAATAACACAGACAGGCCACTCTGAGCAGGCCGAGGAGCTAAAGACGCGCTAGCCTTCAACGCCTATTGATTTCACCTTCAGTTTCCAAAGAGAACAAGTCCTACTGTGGCTCTAACAATGGAGGATTTATTATAATCCAGTTAACCCCTTAAACTCTAGTCTTATTATTCTGTTATTAATCTTCAAGTCTATTATCCACTACTATAAATCAGTGAACTCCAATCCTGGTCCTGGAGTACCACAACTCTACACATTCCTCTGCCACAACATACCAATCTAATTAATAAGGTAATTTGGAGGCCTATCCTGAGGTGAAGTAGTTGTGTTAAATGAAGGAAAACACCAACATATCCAGAGAAAGTATCTTTAACACTTTATAATGCAGCCTAGTTTTAGAGTGTAATTCCCTGTGATTAACAGTGTCATTCCCAGAACATATAAAATACTGACTGGCTCCTACTGGTGCTTAAAGGTAGGTACAGCAGAAGAAAACAAAACTATATCCTAAATCACAATGAACAGCCTGTGAGGTATTAATTCATAACTGGTTCTAATTTGGAAAAAAAAGTTTTGGTCATGTATTTTACAGCTACAGTTATTTCAGTTGATTATTGAGTTCTAGTGTTTATAAGAAATGTTAGTCTCACAACTCAACTTATAAACTAAAGAAACCAAATTTGCACTCCAAAAAGGTATTGTACTAATGCACTTTACACAGTATGTCTTGAGAAAAGTGGTAGAAAGGAAATAAGTTAAAAATAATAAAACAACCCAAACCAACCCATCCCAAACCATCCTAACCCAAACCAACCAAACCCAAACTAACCCAACTCAAACCAACCTAATCCAAACCAACCCAACCCAACCCAACTTAAACCAACCCAAATCAAACCAACCTAACCAAAACCAACCCAAACCAACCCATCCCAAACCATCCTAACCCAAACCAACCAAACCCAAACTAACCCAACTCAAACCAACCTAATCCAAACCAACCCAACCCAACCCAACTTAAACCAACCCAAATCAAACTAACCTAACAAAAACCAACACAAACCAACCTGACTCAAAGCAAACCAACCCAACTCAAACCAACCTAATCCAAACCAACCCAACCCAACCCAACTTAAACCAACCCAAATCAAACCAACCTAACAAAAACCAACACAAACCAACCTGACTCAAAGCAAACCAACCCAACTTAAACCAACCTAATCCAAACCAACCCAAATCAAACCAACCTAGCACAAACCAACACAAACCAACCTGACTCAAAGCAAACCAACCCAACACAAACCAACCTAATCCAAACCAACCCAACCCAACCCAACTTAAACCAAGCCAAATCAAACCAACCTAACAAAAACCAACACAAACCAACCTGACTCAAAGCAAACCAACCCAACTTAAATCAACCTAACCCAGCCCACCCAACCCATCCCAATGTAACCCAATCCAATCCAACCCAACTCAAACTAACCTAAACCCAGCCAACCCATCCCAACAAAACCCAACCCAATCCAACCCATTTCAAACCAACCTAACCTCCCCCCCACAACTCAAACCAACCTTTTCCTTTACATCTATATAAAATATTTGTTTATTTCCCAAACCATATATTTCAGGAAACAGCAGTGCAGGCCTACGGACAGCCATTATTTTTGGACAGTGGCTATTAAAAACATGCACGACTGAGACTCAGCTGCATAATTCCTTTAACAACAGTGGAGCTATTATCAAATGTGCCTGTACACCTGAACAAAGCCAATAAAACCAGCACAATAACCTCCCATTACACACACATACACAACATGACTGCAGGCTTTAGAGCTGTTGTAAAAAAAAATACAATGCAAACCATGAAAAATTGTATTGAGTGGAAACATGAGGGTTTTTTTCAGTGTCACAACAGACATAATGTGAGGATTGCAGCTTAAGAGGCACATGAGGCCTCTTACAGTCTTCTAAAGCTCAATCAGCTACAGACTGAGTCACAACTCTTATCTCTAACATAGAGGCACAAGCCATATAAATACCTCGTTCAATTCGAGGTGCAGTTTAATGCCACAGACAGTTAACAGAGAGAGAGAGAGAGAGAGAGAGAGAGAGAGGAAAAAGAGAGGAGGTGGTGTGGGGAAACATCTTGTAGTTGCAATTCAAAGAGCACTAAATCGAATTCAGGAGATCAGAACACACCAGATAGACGGCAGTTTATTCGGCTATTCCAGCAGGCTTATAGTGCAGGGCAGATGAAAGAGAGAGGAATAGACAGAGAGACAGACAGTCAGACAGGGAGAGAGAATGAGCATATTGCAGTGAGTGTGAAGAGGCCCGGCTCTTCGATAAGCCAGCAGACAGACAGCGGTAGCAGTACTGTATCTGCAGAAGGCGCTGGAACTTATCAGCGCGTGATTATCCCCAGCAGGGCCGATTAGCGGACGCTCCTTCAGCTAAAAAGCACTCAGCGATGAAAGACACAACTAAGTGCGCTCTATCCTGCATCCAGGCACATATTACTGACCTGCTTACACACACAGCATGGGCATCCGTCCCTGTAAGACTGGAGGCAGAATGTGGGAAAGAAAAGAATGTCTTCATACAGAAAGAAAATAACAATAACACACTGAACAGTCTGATGGTTAATGAAGCATGAGTACATACATTCATACACATATACTATATGTCCAAATGTTTGTGGACACCCCTTCTAATGAATGCATTCAGTTACTACACACACACACACAGCTTGCCACCAGAATAGGACTGTCTAGAGCAGATAAGAGGAGGATGGATCCCCTTTTTGAGTCTGGTTCCTCCCAAGGTTTCTTCCTAAAGCCTTAAGGGAGTTTTTCCTTGCCACTGTTGCCTTTGGCTTGCTCACATCGGGCTTAGATTCAAATGGTCTGATACTAATTATGTAAAGCTGCTTTGTGACAACGTCCGTTGTAAAAAGCGCTATATAAATACATTTTGATTGATTGATTGATTGAGCAGATAAACATGAACCTATTAGCACCATGTCTAATGCCAGGCATGGGCTAAACTGTCCATCCAGTACTGTTGGGATGAGTTGGGGATGAGGTGGGCTGGTGATCAACCAACATCCTGACCTCGCTTATTGTCTTGATGCTGAATGCAATCAAATCCTCACTGCAATGCCCCAAAATCTAGTAGAAAGTCTCACATTTACAGCATTTGGCAGACGTTCTTATCTACATCAATGTTCAACAGTGCTTTGTTTCCATTAAGAGAATTATCTCAGCTAGTACAGACAGATTAGAGTCTAAACTACTCTTCAGTTCAGACACTGTTAGAACTAAACCATCACTAATACCTAGAAAGATACACAATTATACACAATATAAGACCTTTACAATGTATTACAATAAGTGTTTAAACTAGTGCTGCTTAAGTGTTCAACAAAGAGATGCTCTTCAGTCTATGTCTGAAGACTATGGGAGTTTGTTCCACCACTTCAGTGCCAGGACAGAGAAGAGTCTTGATGCTAGTTTCAAGGTTTCTCTACCTAATGGCGGGTCAAGCTGAGCCATACTAGAAGCTCTAAAGGTTCGAGGTGCAACTCAAGACTTGACCACTGCCATTAGGTAGAGAGGGGCTGGTCCATTTCTTGCTTTGTAGGTGAGCATCAGGGTTTTGAATTTGATGTGAGCAGCTACAGGAAGCCAGTGAAGTGAACACAGCAGTGGAGTGACGTGAGAGAACTTGGGTTGATTGAAGACCAGTCGAGCAGCTGCATTTTGGATCAGCTGCAGGGGCCTGATGGCTCTCATAGGAAGACCAGCCAGGAGCGAGTTGCAGTAGTCAAGTCTTGAGATGACGAGAGATTGGACAAGCACCTGGGTGGCATCCTAGGTTAGAAAGGGTCTTCTCTGAACAGTATAGACAGTTACTCCAACAAAAGCAGGACAAGTTATTTTTTAGTAGCCTTGATATCGGATGAGCAGGTGTCCCAATACTTACATATATCATTTAGATGTTTTAATGAGAGTATTATGCATTGTGTCACGTGGTAATCCAAGAATAGTTAAAATGCAGTTAATATGAAGGTCTTTTATTATTGTGTTAGGATTACAATGATCCAGTTCTAGACACAGACCTCACACTGCCATGCCTCTATGTATTCCAGTGAGTCTGCTGTTAGGGGCCATAGAGAGTTGTCAGAATGTTTGAGCTTGTATTGATTAGAATAGCCTCTCTCTTCACACTGAACAACATGTGATAGCTCCAGTCTTTGAAAGGTGAAATATGGAACAAAAAAACTAAATATATAATTACAAATAATAAAAATAAAGTGGGAAAAAAGACAACAAATCCTGAGTTTGATATTAAAATCACCCTCCAGATCACATTGACACACACTGATCTGCTTTAAAAGTGCAAGCAAAAGTGCATCTCACATATGGCCATGGTCCGTCACCCTATGTAAGCACACCTATCTCTCTTGCTCGAGGAACCCTGTGTGTTTGAATGCCACCTGCTATTTTTTTATGCATTGCCACTTTGTTTCACCTTCAATGTCTCTGAGTTCTCCTGTTTCAGTCCAGCTGACCAGAGTCGCCCCCACATCCTTGCCCAGCCTCCCCCAGATTAGGGTCAGCGCCTCAGGCTGCTCCGGCTGTTTTTTCTCGCCTTTAAAGCTGGGTGCGGCCCCCGGAGTGGAAGGCTGATGGTGTGGAGCTCCTCTGATGAGTCGAGTGTGGAAATACACTCCTGGTGCGCTTGCGTGAACAGGTCAGCACAGGGGTCATCACAGGGGTCGCCCCAATCCCACAGTATCCTTCCTTCTGTCCCAAACTTCAATGGCTGCCAGTCCACAGAGTAATCTACCTGAGACCAGCTCTTGTTCTCTTGGGAGAGCAGTGGAAGGATGTGGACAAAGTAAGCTTAGATTGTCTTTGGCTTGAGGCTCCTACAGTACTTTTAAAATGGACATGCTGGAAAAACACATTGGGCACTAATATGTATATGTGTGTTTGGTTAAAATGTGTGTGTTTGGGAGCTTTTTGTTTGCTCAGAAGACTTAATGGAGATTCTCATAAATTCCATAGGAAAAATAGAATGAGACAAAATGAGACCTAAGATACTTAACTCATGATAAAATGATAAAAAAAGGTAAGAGTTATTCATAGTATTACAACTAAGATGCCTCTTAGAACGAGATGACTGAGTTCATAATGAGATTTCTGTTTTAGTAAACATGAGTGTTATTTTGTGAGCTCAGTGTGAGACTTTACTGAGATCTCTACTAAAACTCACATTAATTTACAAAGGCTTTTTTCTTAGGACAAATACATGAGCATCAGCAGACTTCACCTAAAGTCTTGTTTATGTTTTCCTTTGATCTTATCAATGAGGAGAAAATCCTGAGATGGTAATGAGATGTTCATGAGATCTCCTTTTTAATTTGTCTCTCCAATGGCGATATATTTAATATTATTTTAACACCAACAATTTTAATGCCCCTGTAAAATTGTGGTGCCCCACACACAGCGCGTGGTCTGCGTGTGCAGAGCACCACCACTGGCTTGAATATATAAACATATTTTAGATACTTGTGAGAGGAGCTTAAATAAGCAGAGACACATTTTTCCATTCGAGTCATATTGCAGCGCTTTTTTTCTGTCCACTCACACAATCTGTTATTCATATGATAATGACATGGAAATTTTGAACATACCCTTGGAGGATTAGCAGCCCAGGAATGTGTGAAAATGCCCATTTGGTCTCATGAATATTCAATGTGGGGTTAGTGGCTGAGTGAAAACACAGCATCAACTCATTAAGCTTTAGGAATAAAACCTCATTCAATTTCTAAACACTGCAATGACCAGCATGTAATCAACACCTATATATGTATATATACACCTATATATACCTACATAGTTCTGAGCTCAAAAATCTTGAGTTTTTTTTTCATAATATATCAGGACATCTGAAAATAGTATTTTTGGAAAGTCTACGTTTAGAGCAGATTTATAGAATATAGATTCATGACACTCTTACTGTTTTGACACTGCTGTTGCTGAGTTTGTGATGATATATTTAATATTATTTTAACACCACATTTGTGTCATTTACTGGCTGCTGCTGCTGAATACTAAGCTTCATTTCTCTAAATATGGTTCTGATTGGTTTAGAATACTTAGAAAATTAAAAGGAGAAAACAACAATCCAGTCCAGAATGAGACAAATGTGATGAGACATTAAATGTGACTGGTTATATTAGAACATCTGTATTTATGATGA